>JAUZTA010000028.1:499230-515855 GCA_034780835.1 Ctenochaetus striatus | reverse complement strand
TTTAGAAAGGAGCTGGTCTTGTTAATCCAAAATAACTGCACAGAGGCATAACCAAGATGACTGCTGAGTAAACACACTTGTCTATATGGCCCTTGGGACAACCCACTTACAACAGACTGTAAGACTTACAGTAAGCCCTACTGTAAGACTTACAGTAGAGCTGGATGTTCGGTGTACAAAGTGCCTGACTCTAACACAGGAATCCCAGGTTTCAGTCTTGTGGGTTTAGGCTACTAAAGCTCTTTGCCTACAGTTTTGGGAAAGACTGTCATGCTAACTGTCACAAAAAATCATGTGTTTGTAAAATAATAGCAAAACCTAATCCATGGATTTGTACACACACAACAACACTCCTCTTGGAAGTTGCTGCTGGCTGTCACGAAAATGACTTTTACACAAATCCCACTGACAGTTTCACAACCTGCTGTGATACCGGACTGAAAGGTAACTAACACACCCAGCAGGACAAACTTCAAACGCCCCTGTTGCAGCCCCTCCCCGCTCTGTTGTGCCAATAGAGAAAATGCTTCTCATAGGCAAGACAGTCTTGTTTCAGGAGGTTTATTGTGACGGGCTACTATTATGCATCATGCCTCCTTTCAGAGAAAAATCTTCGGGGCAGCAGGGACGTGTCACAAAGTACTTTCCATTAGGACAAATGAACAGCTGCTCAACTGTCTGTCAAAATGCCTGTCAGTGCAGCCCTAACTGTCATTTGTATTCATAACACATTCTGACAGACACCCAGGAATAAAATAAGATGATTTCAACTCTGTCCATCCATCTCTCTGTCTGTGTGTATGTATGGGTGTGTGCGTGTGTCTGTGTGTGTTGTACTGTGTTCTATCTGTAAGAATATGGCAAGCGTATGTGTATTTATTTGAATGTAATTACATGCTTGTGTCTCTGTGTTTAAATGTGTGTGTCTGCTTGAGGGAAAACAAGATGGAAAAGTCAGATGATAAATTTTATGGTTTATAGCAGCTAGTATCACACTCAAAACAACCGCTTTTTCCCCTTATTCTTAAAAATGACTCATTTTTGTCTCTTTCTCTCTGCCTTTTTCTCTTTTTTCTTTCTTTTTATTCAGCCTTTATTGCTGCATATTAAGGCCAAACCTCTGAGCACAACAGTGGGACAAGAAGAAAAAAGTTCTTGATCACTGGTTTGTAACAAGCAAACAATACCAGCTGGCAAAGAAGGACAAATTAAAAGCCTATGTAAGAAATAGGAAGCAATTTCCATAGTAGTGTTAATGAGGCAGAGAGCGTTTAGTGTTACTCGGTAAAGCTGACAGATGTGTAAGCTCTTCCAAGGCTTCATGTCTCTTTCTGGGGAACCTTTGCCAGAATTTCAGAACTTCTTTTGCACCCCCATCTGTTGGAGAAGAGGTGCACTGATCGATGTTGACAGTGTAGAAACAAAATTTTAGTGAAATCATGCTGCTATCAGAAATCAACCAACTGTTTTTCTGTGGTTTTCAGATGTTTCATACGATAGGAGGTTGACCGTTGTTACACAATGTCATCTAAAAGTCACTAAGTGAAGGAGTGCAGTTGAGTAAAATCCAATCAAATGTCTTTTGTTGGTTTAATTTTTTAAACGCAAACTAACTAGAATTTTTGGGATGATACTAGCAAAAGATAATTAGCTGTGTTTTACGGCCAATTAAAATGACATAAACAAAAATTTGACATACATTATATTAAATTTATAGCTTCCAATTACTGCACATTAACCTTGTGAGTGTAACATATGGAGAGCAAAGATGGATGATTTTTAATTCCAAAACTCTGATCAAACCAAAGTGACATCCCTCCTTCCCACCTTTCAGAACCCTCACAGAACATGTACTGAAAGTTGCCATTGAGATTATCTGCCTCTAAAAATGTACAAAACATCTGAACGGTTATAACTTTTTGAAGTCTGCTATAGGACCTTAGGAATACCATCACCTTACTTAAAGTGCCCATTGATCACTTTTTATTACCTCATAATTTCTTGCAAAACAGTGAGTGACCATCAATTCTAAGTACAGACACAGTAAAATGGATCACAATTTATGATGCATTAAAGCAGAAGGGCTTAACAAATGCTTTTATAATGCCACCAATGGGTCAGCACACCAAGCTGTAGCATCAGGTTCTTACAGTGGGTTCACATGAAAAGTACAGTGAGGCACCCCAGTACACACATGAAGTGTTACACACACACTATCTATCGATCTATCTGTCTGTCTGTCAGTTTATTTATGCAAGTGTAAACCTTGATATGCATCTATGAGTGTGTGCGTGTGTGTGTGTCTGTGTTTCCATAGTTTAAGTGCTTTAGTCGAGTGTTTGTGTGGCTGCCCTGCCCTGGTCATGTGGTCATCTTTTTCTGGGAGTGCAACGAGTAAGAGCCACTACTGTAATTGGCTCCCTGTCTGGGGCTGGGAGCCTTAAATAGAAAACAGCAAACACACACACAACCGCACACCCACACACACACACACACACACACACACATACACACAAGCACTCACACAAACACTCACACCAACAGATAAAAGCGAACTTGAAGGCAGTCCCTTTTCCCCCCCCTCCTCTTTTGCCATTGCTGCCCTCTCTCTTAATGTGTTTAAGTCATCTCAGGCCAGAAGCTGTGCCTCATAGTTAGTCATTTCCTTCTAGTCTTTCAGGTGACTGGTTGCTTTGTGCTCCAGGTGGAATTGGGCCCTTATCAGCTGCAGGGCAGGAGCCCAGTGGCCTCATCACACAGAATACAGCGTTTCCTTCAGCTGCATGACTGCCCCACATGATTAAACCCAATCTGACTGGCTGTTGTCTGTGCGTCTGTACTGTATATATATATGTGTGTGTGTGTGAGAGAGAGAATGTGTGTGTGTGTGTGTGTATTTTGAGCCTTATCTGCAATTTGAAGTCCAGAGGAGTGTGATGAGCATTGGAATGCCAGTGATGTGCATTTATTGCCCATCACAGTGCTTGTGTCTTTGAGTACGTGTGGGGATGTGTAGGTAGCGTTTTCTCTCTCAAAAGCAAATGCTAAAGCAACTCACATTTAAATTTTACAGCGTCCTACTTCTTTACAAAAAAAAAAAAAAGACCACCGGACTCTTCATGTTTCCCACAGCGTCCTTATTTTAACATGATGCTTTTGTAGGAGACAGGACAAAAGGATCAACAATGCCCATGTGGGTACAAACATAACCTCCTTTTTAAGGAACATTGTGTTTCTGTTCTGTGTGCCTTAAATGACCGTGAATGGTTCAAAGTGTTTCTTTTACAAGCTTTGGATGAATAAAAAAGGGAGAAAAGAAAGGAAAGAGAAGAAATCAATGTTTGTCTCTCTTCAGATAAATGCATGGAGCCAGGCAGTGTAAGGCGGTAAGAGGGTAATCTGTGAAACAACAATACCGTGGGCTGACAGGAGATGCAGTAATCTAGGCTGGACCAACGCTATCCTTAAACAGAGTGTTCTGTGTCTGAAAGATTACACTATAAGCTCTGACACCATAATGGTCCTGACACACACACACACACACACACACATACACACACGCAAACACACACAGAATTGCCTCTGCCTGCCTGGAGCTTCTGTTAAGGTAGCCCAGCTCACAGCTAGTCTCTGGTGGGAGCCTTGCTGGCAGAATGCATCGATAGGAATCTGATGGAGGCCTGCTGCCAACAATGAGCAGGGGAGTGGCGAGTGATTGACACTGAAAAATAAATTAGATGCACTGTGATTGATGAATTGATGATGGAGGAATGGTGTGTCCTCTGTTTGTCCATGCATTCATACGTTAAATACTCCTTCTGTGAATTGTTAAGGTGGTGTTACCAGCAAATGGTTCTTCTTTGACTGTTGAATATGTGACTCAACAATCTATTTACATTCCCTTTTTACTATGTTTTTTTCTGTATCTACCTTTCTTTCTCTCTTTTTTCCTTTTTTTGCTCTCCTCTTTCTTTCTTTCTTTCTTTCTTTCTTTCTTTCTTTCTTTCTTTCTTTCTTTCTTTCTTTCTTTCTTTCCTGATTGTATGTAATCATATCTTATTTTTCATTTTATCATATTATCTATAGCACTCTGGTAAACCTGGTTGTTTTAAAATGTTTTTTTACAAATAAAGTTGGATCAGATTGGATAGAGTGCAAAATCATTAAACAGTAGTGTGAGCAGAAAATGAATGATTGACAAATGTGAGAACACAAAAATAGTCAAAAATGTCATTTTTATTTTCCTTGTCTATCACAAAGTAAAGCTTTATCTTTCTCATGAACATCATATCTTTAATGCTAATTATCTTAATTATTTATATTCTGCATTTATATCCATTTTTGCTGGCTTGCAGTCTTCTTTCTTGTCTTTGTTTGGTCATTTCCTTTCTTTTTGTGTGACTGCAACAAGTGATGTAGTGAGAAACAGCCAGCATGTCTGTCACATCGTCCTCAAGCACCAGCACATTGCAAACAATACAGGAGACCCTCTTCTGACTTTGTCTACCAACCTGCTGCCTCTTAAATTCTCTTCACATTCAGTCTGAGCACACCGTTAAATCAGCTCCTAATAGAAAGTCTCCCTTGATGCCGTCCTCTCTGCCATGTCTCCTCTTTGTCTAAGTCCAGCCTGATCCATGTACCTTAACTTGCTTGCTTACTTATGGTGAATTGTCTGTCTGTTTCCACAGTTTGAGGCGTATGTGAACGAGGGCTCGACGGGTGTGGTGGTCAACCTGACAGTAAACGACAGAGATGACTCAGCCACGGGAGCGGGGAGAGCTACATACTCTATAATTAACGGAGATCCAGCACAGAGCTTTGATATCCAAACCAACCCAGATAATAACGAGGGAATGCTGTCTGTTGTCAAGGTAAAGCATCTGCCTCGCATCATGCATACGTATTCTGAGTCAGGTAACATCATCAGCCTTTACATCCCCAATCATTTTCCTCCCTCAGCCTCTCGACTACGAGGCCACGGCCTTCCACACGCTACTCATCAAAGTGGAGAATGAGGATCCCCTGGTTTCTGATGTTGGCTATGGCCCCAGCTCCACAGCCACTGTTCATGTCACGGTCCTGGACATCAACGAAGGCCCTGTCTTCTCTCCCGACCCATATGTAGTCCTCAAGAACGAAAACATCCCAGTTGGAAGCTTTGTGGCCTCACTCAATGCTACAGATCCAGATATATTACAGATGCAGAGCATCAGGTAAGGAGCTTTGGGTTAATGCACATGGAAAAGGACAGAGGCAAAGTAAGAAATTAAAATGAAAAGCTACAAAACTGTGAGGAAACAAGCAGATAGAAAAAAAAATTACATGTTAATCTGTTGTAGTTCTGAGCTCAGTGTCTTCAGTAATGAGCTTTTTAATACTGAGTTTGTTACGCTGTTCAGGTAAGCAACTCAAATAAGAAGGTGCTCTTAAATACAAGAAAACTTCAAGTGCTGCCTTAAGTCCCATTAGCAAAATTGATACTTCTCAAATGTTTTTCTTACCCTTCATTGCTCAATCTTTTATCCCTCGCATCTCTCATTTCCTCCATCTTTCCTCTCAAATGTCCTCTCAGCCTGTTAGGGTGCTTTATCTGTTTTTGTTGTGTAAACAGTGGAGACATCTTACCCAGACGATATGCAATTTACTGCCACAGGTCAAATGATTCACCCTAGTCGACTGAAAAGTCACAGAGTGGGGCAGCTCATTAATTTTAACTGTTTCCAAAAAAGTCCTCCCCCAAATATTACCATCATCATAACAGGAAGGCTATTAGTTTCACTATGTGCTACAATAAAAAAATATTTCTTTTGCAGCCAGAGGGAGACTCACAGTGTGCTGCACTTCCTTTTACAAGATAGAAAAGTCATCATTGCATTTATTGGCTTTCAGGCCTAATTTATACTCAATTTAGATTGCGCTTTTCTCTGCTCCCTTGGAGTTACATTTCATGTAAAAGTAAACACATAGGCATAATAATGACTCAGGGAAATGAAACTCACCAGATCATGCCTTAACTGCTTAAAATTATTGATGCTGCTTTATGCGCTGTAAAATGTAGTCGCTGTGTCAGTATCAAATGCTACGTAACGCAGAGTTTGTTCCACTGAATGATGTGTGGGAGTCAGGACCTGTGCCCATAAAGCTTTAATCAGTGGAGGTCTGAGATCATCGCTCAGGTCATATGACTGTATAAATTTCAAAATGTCTTGGGAACACAAACTGGTCTCTGATTACAGATTTTTACTCAGTAATCACATCACGCTGTTAGAATACTTAAATTAAATGTTTTCTTATGTGTTTTTTTTTTGTAAGTTAGATTGAGATACTTGCTGCTTTGCCACAAGCTGACTATAAATCTATTCCCGATGATTTCAATGGATGGTAAAGGCTTATTTTTATTTGGTTGGTTGGTGTCCTTGCTTTCATTTATTTAACCTTGACAGGTGTCTTAATAATGGTCAGTGGTCATCAAAATAAAACAAAAATGAAACAAAACTAGAAGTGCAGAACAAAGCCAACCTGTTCTCGTCTGTGCAGTGACTGAAGTACATACAGATTCAAATGACTAGAAGTCATATAGCCAAGCCAGCAGCTTTGTAAGAATGTGCTATGGTACAGCGATGCTTTAAGTTAAATGCTAAACTTAGCACACTCGCATATGCACAATGACGATGATAAAAAAGTTAAAAGTTCAAAAATTGACAAAGGAGGAAGGTAGTGGTTGATCAAAGTCATCAGGATTCATCCTCTGGACACCAATTGTCATAGATGGCCTTTATGTTACATGTAATGGTGGACAGACGAACTGACATTTCCATCCCAGGAGGCATACTAGAGGCCTGGCAAAGAAATTTTGCAGGCTCAAAGATCAGAGATCAGTGGTCCCCCACAGCTACGTTCTAAATTAATATGATTCAAAGAGTCATTTGAAATCCTTAAATTAGAAAAAGTAGAGGCAGGGATACAAAAGATCAGTCAGACTGCCTCTTTTTGTGTCAACACTGATTTCATGCATCTGACTATTCAGATGTGAAGGAAGCCAAATGGGTTTTTACCAAAACAGCTATGAAGTAGAAATAGACAGCTTTATATTATTTAATTTTTATGTTATTTTTCTTCATTCTACAATCATTCTTTGCTGCCTCTTATCTGCTCATCCTTGTATCTTGGCCTTCAGTAACCCATTTTCTGCCGCTCCTGAGCAGCATTCCAATGAAGAAACTTCCGAGAACTTTATATGGTATGTTGTCACTGAACAGCAGCAGTAAAGACTGAACTTCTGTGTGACTCATTCGGGTTAGAGAAGGTTAAATAGTTAGTCCCATGTTTGCTATTTTTCCCTTTGACACAAACAATTTTGATATTTTTATTGGGACCCTTAAGCTATATTGATCACTTAAAAGTCCTCTGCAAATATTTTTAGTGATGTTTTATCTATCTATAGCCATGCAGGTCATGTTTTTGACTCCTTCGTTGCATCTTTGACTGATATCTGCATGTTTCTAACTTTATCCTTCCTGCTGTGCTGCTCTCATCTTCTGCATACGTTTCTATATTTATTTCATGGCGCCTGTGTTTGTTGTTATTTCATCCTCTGACATTTTGCCAGTAACAGTGACTTTGAAGTGTCATAACTATGACCTGCAGACAGGTTGAGGACACTGTGAAAGACAGTTGGTGGAGAGGAAAGATGGAGAGAGCATGCACAGAATGAAATAGCAAAAAAAAAAAAGAGAGAGAGAGATCTGTTTACTTTCTCCCTCCTTCACTGTCTGTCTCTGCAGAGCTGTGCAGAACTGTGCAGGTGTGTGTGTCTGTGTGTGTGTCTCAGTGTATATGCCCCCTGGGATGAGTAGGTCAAATGCATTTGACATGGAACACAATCTGTGTGACTCACTGGTCAGAGCCGGTACACACACACACACAGGAATGATTGTATGTGCATATTTGTGAGGACTTCACAAATACACCATCCACTCACCAACCAGTATGTTGACAAAGAGAGGAATATTACACATTTACAGGCCTTTTCATATCTACTTTTCATTTTAAATAACATCATGAAGAGAAACAACGGGCACAAAGTAGTTAGGCAACTACATTCACTGGCACATTTGCATTACATTAAACAGCTAAGCCCTCTTTGCACAAGACTATTGTTACTTGAGGTCCTCTGTGATTACTATAATTGCGGTGGCCATCCGTTTTACCTAAACCTGTGCAAATCTGCCATGTGTGACATTTCCGGACAGCAGCTTGACCCAAAAGCAGATTCAAGCCCCTATTCAGACAGGATTAAAATTCCAGTGGGAGATAGGCAATGAAGTATTTTCTATGCTACTTCAACTAAATTCATCAATGCGGGTGGCATTTTAGTCAATGCCAAAAGCACAAGAGGTGGCTCATTATCATCACCAGCTGAACTGATTAAACTGCTAAGAGGAACCTGAGGGCTTCATGCAAAAAACCCTTTAGGATACAGCAAATTTACAGATGCACTAACATACAAGAGGTGTGTTAATATGGGATGTTTTTAAATAAATTTATGCAGTAAAACAGAGGTTACAGAAGAGCATCTTTATTTTCCATAATGTAGCATTTTCTGAGTGAAATACAATGTATGCTAGGGGCAAAATAAGGAGGGGAATCGAATTTCTTGAAGGGAATAATGTAGTTGATATGGAGATATGATACGGAGTTGTGTAAGTCAGTTGGTAGTCATCCACGCCTTCCCACCCACTTCATTAAATCACGTAAGGAATGACAAGGATGAAATTAACCACGTTGTTTTGATATGAATTAAGTTCTCGCATATTTAAAGAACAAAACCAGAAATACTTCAATACTTCTGCAAGTTTCCAATGAGTTATAAAGAATATTTTATCAAATAAAAGGTTGTTTTTACACTTCAGTTTTTCAAGTGTTTATCCTGTTAATTAGAGAGTTATAGAGCTGCTGTTTGGCAGATTTTTTAACTTTAAACTGAGCCAGGTTGGCTGTTTCCTCCGTTTCTTTATGCTCAGCTAAGTGGCTGCTGAATATAGCTTCATTTTTAATGGATAGATCAAAGCATTTATCAATCTAAACCTCAGCGAGATATCAAATACGTTTTTTTTTTTTAAATATAGACCTTCTTTTAAGTTTCGAAATAAAACTGGTCCTCTAAAAAAACAAATTAATATGCTGTCTTACTTTGTCTGTAAGGACACTAAGTTAACTGGAAATCGTGCAGTGCTTGTAACTGGTTGAAATGATGGATATTTTGACACTCCCAACTGGAGCTGAGACACGATCAATTTTATTTGCTACACTTGTGCTTTTCTATCTTTGACATGTCAAATTGTTTGCCATGAAAAAGGCTCACTGTCAAGGAGTCAGCATGAAGAACGGAGAAGGTAACGCCACTGGCAGGAGTAGTAAGAACAAAAAATGTCAGATGACATGAGATTGATAAATCTCCACTCTGTTACTGGTCTACTGCTGACACTCTGCTCAGCTGATGCAAGACAGATGTGCAGACAGGTGCACTGCAGTCTCAGTCTTCATTCATGTTTTACACAGGATGAAAGAATTAAGATCAAGTCTTACAATCATTTAATACCTTCATTACCATTAATGAGAATGTCATTTGAAGGTCTAACAAGTCACATTAGGACAATTATTGAGACAACTGGAAGTTGGAGACCACAGGAATCGGTTTCCGATGCTTCAGGGAGTGAAGGAACCGGCTTTGCTTCTCATTAGCCTGGTTTCTTGTTCAGAGCCATGCAAAACCCTGCTGGGTTAATCAGGGTTATCTCATTATCCAGGTTCTTAGACCGCTTTTGTTTGCCTCGTTTAATGCTGTTGAGACAGACAGAACAGATTTTTTTGCCTGCAAGGGTGTTACATCTCAGCAAATGAGTAAAAGTAATCTGTTACACTTTGAGCACAAGCACCTTGAAGTAGTCCAGACTCTGATGAGCCCCAAAAGGTTGCCAATGATCTTCTTAACTCTAACCCTGGCATCTCTCATTTTATAATGTTGAAACAGTGGAGCCAAAGATTTCATAGACGAGATTAAGCTTAATCCTTTTTAAAGTAATATTTCACACTAACTATTCACTAACCATATGAATTACATGATGCAACTAAAATATATATCTTTTAATGTTAAAATTAGTTATGATTTTGATCAACCTTATCTGGCACGATGGTGAAAAGAATAATTAAAAACAACAAAGCAATTTCCTCACGCGTCGCTATAATATGCAGCACTTGCACTCAAACTGACCTCAGATAGTCCACACTCTCATTTTCCGTTGTAATCGGACAAGTTACATAATTAAAGCAAAACTGAGTCTTTTTAATCCCATACAGCATTTAGGCCAAACTATTAGGCTCTTGGAGGGATTTGTCTCATGTTCCTGCCAAGGAAGTTTTCCAGGCTTCTTGACTGGTTTTGGGGGCTTTAGTTAAGCAGAATGGGAGAACTGAAGACGGATCAGAAACAGAGAGAAAGACAGTATGGATGACAGAGAAAAAGAGTTGGACTTGCATTTGACAAAAGTTTGATTCCTGGTGAACCACGCAGACTACAGAAGTGTTTTGCTTGACGCGTGGGCTCCCGACATTAAGAAAATATATAGCACTCCAGGGTAGAATTGTACCCTAAAATTTTGGAAGAAAGTTTACGCAGAAACTTTACTCTGATACATTTTTTTCAAAATCCTTTTTCTCAAACTTGACTCTTCGTGCTGCTCCTGTGCCAATCTGGAAAGCTGTGAAGAGGGAGGCAAATAATCTAAAGTGTCATTAAGAAAGTTTGGCTAATTGAATTAGGTCTCATTTCCAGTGACAGGGCTCTCATCAGTTGTAGAATAACTATTTACCACAAAGTAATTGATGCTGGATAGCAAAAGGAGACTGTGCTTTCAGCTGAGAGAAAGGAGCCTTAACTGCACTCATGGGTTCAGTTTGAACACAGTGTGCAGCCGTGAATCATAGATGATAACGTCTGTGCAGAGTTGATGTTAACATTGGAGAGACAAGAAAATTGTGCTATTCTTTTATTTATTTTGTTTTCTTGATATGCTTTTTGGTCTGGAGTGTGTGTGTGTGTGTGTGTGTGTGTGTGTGTGTGTGAGTTTAGTGTTTTGTTTTGTTTTTTTTTTCTCAAGTGATCAGAGTAAATATTTGCTGCTTTTCTCCGCTGAACCGATCAAAATAAACCAGACATTTACAGAGATTTTCTAATGCATGAAATAGCTGCAAGAGGAGGCTTTGAACAACAGTTGGAGAGAAAGCTGAAGGGAGGAAAAAAAAAAATCAAAAATCACATCCATTGTGTTCCTGGAAGTATATGTTTTTTATGTACATCTCAGTTTAGCCAGCGTGAGGAGTCTTTAGATGTAGCCACCCCTTGACTATGACTATGCCAAAGAAATACATTTAAGTATTTTCTTTCCTTGCTTTTGAAAAAGACTGAATCTCAAACTGTTGGGTCATCCATTATTCAGTAGCTACCTGTCTACTTTCACTTCTCACTCTGGTCATATTCAAGTTAAAAGGGATGAGTTTTAAAAGAGGAGGGGTGGGGAAGCTGGAATGTCAGCTGTGAAGGCTGGCAGGTGGCTTTGAGGAGCCAAGGTAAAGGAAGGGATGAGGAAAGAGGGAGAGAGAGAGCGAGACGGATCGACGAACGGACAGTCAGATGGACTTACGGTGATAGAGAGTGTGTGAAGGAGAGAGGTGTTGAATGCTACAAAGGCTGACCTGTGAGGGGGGGGCAGACGGCTTGATCCTTCAGATCTGCCTGAAATTGTCCCTGTCTGTGCAAGATAACCAGAAGAAGAAAGAGAGGGACAGGGATGATGCAGGACATGAGAGAAAGATGACAGCAAGGCGAACCAAGGCAGCGAACCGGGGTAGGATGTATGGCTGGGAAGGAGCAAGCGGGGAGTTTTTTTAATTAAAAAAAGTAGATTGTCGTTAATGAAGATTTGATTGAGACTGCGTTTGGCCTGGAAATGCTGGGCCGGTTAAATATTCTGGCTGCTGCAAAGTGCACAAAGTATAAGGTAATAGCGATGAAACAGGAAAGTGATGTAAAGGGAGAATTAATAATGCCAAACTTTTAACAACTAATTCCAAAAGTTAGCCTAGAGCCAAGAGTGGTCATGCACACACATGACAGCAGAGCACATTTGTTTGGACATAAGTTCACCACAAATGAGTGGCATGCAACTAAATGGATTTTTGCCTGCAACTACCTCCCCCCTCTCTCTCTCTTTCTCTCCCTCTCTCCCTCTCTCTCTCTCGGCACATCACATTAATAACTAGCCTGCAAAACAGCCCCAAACTGCAGACCCAGTAACTGGGTCATTCAAACAAATTTTGTGCGTAGGCGAGGTAGAGGCCAACAAAATAAGTGTTAGCGGCACTTATCTGCTCTCAAGCTCCTCAAACATCAACTGCAGCCTGGGCAACTTTCTGAAAACCTCCACACAATCCCCATTTCTCCTTGATTTGATCGCTGTACGTGTGCCCATGAGAGTGTTCATTAGATCATACTGTAGTGAGTAGCTTAGTTATATCCAAATACCAATAATTACCCTTATTCTGAACGGTGTTGGACACCAATACTCCCTTTATTGTCTTTATTTGTTTTATGTGGACGTTTTTTTTTCGTGTGGTGTTAAAGAGCACTCGGAGGCTCCAGTTTCACTGAAGCACAGCACAAAAACCCACGTTTGGAGATGGGTCTTCTAGTCTTTTCCTCTGAAACAAAACGATTCTAACAACTCAGCTGCTGGGAGGGAGGAATGTAAATCTCAATAACAATCATTTGAATAGTTTTTTTTATTGTGTCCTTTATGTGCATTGCTGTCTTGCGTAATGATGGACAGTGTAATTAACCCATGACTCTCCAGATGCCCTGCATACCTCTTTAAACCTTCAGCAAACTGCCATCCAAACAGAGAAGTGAGCTACATAGCTACTGTTTTGAGCAACATTGCATCATCTAAACATAGTAGATGGGCTGTCCCAGAGAAATTTCAAGGATGTGACTTGCAAATTTCTCATTTTAATGCCAACGAGCAGACCGAAACGAGCTGAGTTATGCAAGTCTCCTCCATTTTCTCTCGCTCTTTCTTCTGTTCCTCTGGGATGAGAAGGGGCTGATTACAGGCTAATCAAATGTTTAGATGTGTTTCTTATTTCTAGCAGCTGAGTTAAGTCATGCCAAACACGTGGTACGGGGGGGTGAGTGAGTGAGTGTGTAGAAGAGAGAGACAGAAACAAAAAGTGGCGGCAGGGAGAGGCCTTAGTCATACAGTCAGTTTGCCAAGAAATAATTAAAACAATCCTAAAAGATGCCAAGAGGAAGAGAAAAAGAGGGATGCTGGGCTGTGGAGCGGCAGCAAATTGCTTTTCTTCCCTTAATTACAGGGTTATGGTTTTCAACTGATCCAAAGAGGTGCTATTTTGCACCGTATTATGATAATAACTTTTTGTTCTGTGCTGTTCTTACTCAAGCTTGCTAATATATGAAAATGATGTTACACTCTTGTGCGCTAAGTGACACACTGACTGTCACTCAGTGCACAAGTACAGATACACTCCCGTACATCGCTGGTGTGCCACTTCTGTGTATCAATGTGTTAAAGCAGTGTCCTTGCACGCTCCTCTCTGTTCCTGCCAAATATTGACAATGCAAACCTTTTATTTTCATCTTTGATTTTTCGCCCGCCGTCCTCCTGCGCTCGCTCCGCTGTTGCTGTTAAGTCGACACAGTGGGTCTTTGTTCAGTGTGCTCGGCGGAGCGGCTGCAGTCGTTGAGTGGAGCTGGCAGAGAGCCTCCTCTAGACGTTACCTGGCAAACGGCAGCAACAGTCTACAGGCTGAAATGAGCGCGGAGAGCCTTTGAGGTTTTTTCAAGTTTTTGTTAAAGGTAAATAAAATGCAGGAAGAGTTCATATTTGCTCACACTCTTTTCCAGGTCTGATTTAAGCTAAGAATGGTCACTGCATGAGAGGAAGAGACAGAGAAAAAAAGACTGTCTTCTTTGGTTCTTTAACCTAAAGATACAGGCAAGGAGGACATATAAGTGAATAGTAGATGAATAAAGAAAAAGAGGCAGCGTTCACTGTGATGCTTTTCCATGACAGTGAACCTCCTCAAGCTTTCCATGATCATGCTTATACAACGCACAAACAGTCGTGTGTATATCTTATGAAGAATGCCTTTATAGATGTCCACACTTTTTCCAAGTTCACACACTTCACCCACTGGCACCCACACAAAGAAAAACTTCGACGGCATCTCTCTGACAAATGATTGATGTGACATGCGCCAACGTTTGTTTTCCCCTTTCTCAGCGCTGTCACATTTATTTGCCCAGTATAGAACTGCTGCACCGTGCTGATACAGAGCAGAAATATGACCAGGTGTAACATGAGTAATTTGCCCACATGGCCTTGAGCAGTGGTCGGCTGAAGTGGGTGGTGCAGCTCAGTTTAAAGCCGAAATCCAGCCCAGAGCAGCTGATCGTGGTCTTTGTGGGAAACCCCAGAGGATTTTTGAAGCACAATCCTTTATTTTTCAAGCACAATCACTTTAAAGCCAAATTCTCTGTCTTTTTTTTATTCTTCTCTGTCTCTCAGAAAAGAAAAAATACAATAAAAGAGAGAGAATTTCCAATATGTCTCAAAGTTTATTATCTCCAAGTTGAACCTTTTTATCCTGGGCTTGTATAAACCGAGTCTCCTGTCTTTGTTGGATTCGTCTGATGTTTCCAGCATTGGCCCAGTTGGCAAAGATTTTTTGTTGGTGCTATTGACCCTTCTTCTCCCTTGGATGTTTTTATTTTTCTATGTCAGTTTTATGATGAAA
Organism: Ctenochaetus striatus; assembly: GCA_034780835.1. Lineage (NCBI taxonomy): Eukaryota > Metazoa > Chordata > Actinopteri > Acanthuriformes > Acanthuridae > Ctenochaetus > Ctenochaetus striatus. Next base: position 500,978 of record JAUZTA010000028.1, on the reverse strand, counting down.
ATCTCATCAACATAATCAATAACTTGCTTTCAGTTCCCAGGATAACGACCTCTCTCTTTTTCACACATGGGCTCATTCGAACATTGCGCAGATTTTGTACTAAAATCTGCAAAATCTACTTAATGTCTGGTTGTACTAATTACCATTACTGTTTTCACATATAGCTTCTTCAGACAAGGTCAAAATAACTTAAATCTGGCAAAGAATGTGTGAAAGGGACTTTATGTTCCATTAAAAACCATCTAAAGCCTCACTTCAGCGATAAGTCTTTCCCCCATCTCATTCAGATTTTAAGCCCACTGAGCACCTGAAACCAGAGTCCTGCAATAAATAATGTAGCCTCTGTTTCATTGTACTTTGAGAGAAGAATAAACAAAAGAACAGTATATAAAGAAGTTTTTATTTTATTTTATTTTATTTTATTCAACTTTACCAGCATACTAACTCCATAAAAATCTAATATCTTAAATCTCCATATGGAGTTTGAAGATTTTCTGGAAAAAAAAAAGAAAGAAATTGGCTGCCAGACTCCAGTTATGTGAGACATTGTGAAGTTTAAATATTGATAAAAACTGCTCATACAGCAGTGCTCATAATATCTGAACACCTCTGAGCACCATCTTTAATAGAGGAAGGATCAGGTCAATGGTCGTTAAGAAGTAGTCCATGTTTTGGGTGAAGTGATTGAGAGTTTGCGGGTAATGGGTCGGTTCAGTTCAGGCTTGCAAAACTGGACTCTGACTGGCACCTCAGATGACACCACCAGAGAAGAAACAGAGCCAAGAGGAGATGAGGGGGAGTCGATAATGAAGAGCCGAGAGAATCAGTTTTCATTACACTCTTATTCACAGTTCCAACCTCACGCGTCCTTTTCTTATCACCGTTTCTGATCATCCTCCTTATCTCACTCTCCCTGCTCTGCCCCCTCCTTTTTCACCCCCTCCTCTCACTTTACCAGCCACAAATTTGGATGAAGTGTACAGTTGTTAGAGCCAAACACAAGTCGGCACAACCTCTGTACTTTTACAGCGTGTCTCTTGATTGATGCTCTCATATCTATTGCTCACACACTCAGCAGCTCTTAGATAGAAACACACTATTAGCATTGGCTCTGTGCCGTATCCCTTCTCTCGGTAAGTTAGACTCCAATCACTGGAAGATCTTGCTGGCAGGGGAGAGAGAAGCAAGTGATGGAGAGACAGATAAAGACAGCGAGATAAAGTAAGAGCCAACTTCGAGTGAGGACAGAGAGAATAAGAGGGAACGTCAGGGAAAATCGGGGGAGGACAAGTGGGTAGTGGGGGGAAATGCATAATAGATTTTCCTGTACATATAAAATGCAGCCATTGCCATCCAAGTGTGTGAGTGTACACTTGTCTAAGTTGCAGCGCACTGCAGAAAACTGAAAATGTGGAAAACTGAAACTTTAAATAGCAAGACTAAGCTCTTTTGTGGAGCTGATGGTGTGAATCTGTGTGAGGAGTTATAGTTAAAAGAAAATAGAGTTTATGTATATGAAATTCACTTACAGCAGAATTTCATGAAGGTGAAAAATGGTCAGCTTTTTAAAAGACCAAACAGAGTACAGGTGTATGATATTCTCTCTTTCTATATGCCTACAAGCACTTACAGTCATTTAGTTATTCAAAGTGGATGCATCTCCCTTGTTCCCCTTCACACAGCTCCAATCATTATGCTTTATAGCCTTGTAGAAACACCTGGGAATCACTTGTTGTGCCTGTGGTGTT
>JAUZTA010000028.1:406157-419141 GCA_034780835.1 Ctenochaetus striatus | reverse complement strand
TGATTTGTTGCAATAGAAATGCTGATAAAATAGCAGGTGGTAAATCTGAGACCATGTTGAGATGCTGAGAACACCTGTTTTATATTTCGTTTGATTTATTCAATAATCTTTTAATCATGGGAGAACTTTGTGCTAGCTGTTGGCAGCAGTATTATATTCTGCATTTTATTAGGGCCTGAGCACCTTGTTTTAATTTTATATTTTGTATAATGCACAAAAGTTCATGATTAACAACAAGCAATTTTATGTTTTGTATTTCTTCCCCTATTAGACCAAATGGTATGTACCAAACCCTGATTTTTGTGTACCATAACAACCCTACAGAACATACTTTAATGTCATTTTAAATATTTGCAGAAATCCCCTATATAATAAATGCCAAATTTAAGGTTTAATGTCTGCATTTCAGCACTGAAACACGGGCCCCGTTTAATAGAGTTAGACCGGTTACCAATCATTTTCATTTTAGTAGTATTGTTGTTTCTGTGGTTTTAGTCCATTGTTGATGGATAAGTGTATAGTTCATACAGAAGCTGGTCACATTTCAGGCTTTACTTGTTGCTTTGGTTGTAATTACTTGCAATTATGTTTAAATGATGTACAGACAAACTAGTTCCAGTGGCAATGGGAGGCCATTTATTTAGCTTTTAAAGGAAGACCTAGAACTGTTTTTACTGTCTCATGGATGAACTTGACATGTATTTGGTACAGCTAATTCTAAGTTTGTTAATGTGCTTTATGTTACCACATCAGGCATGCTAATTCTGCCTCAATCTTTTTTCACACAAATTGTATTCCCTTTTATTAGGTTATATATCCTGGAGACTACAACAATATACAATTTTGGTAAATAATGTAAGTTATTAAATAGACAGTCAAATAATTATATTCTTTCCATAGAGAGATGTAATTAAAATCTACATAAACACAAAGGCCTGTGAATTTATGCAATATTAAGCCTTTAATAAGTGTGACATTACTTACTATTTGTTTTAAATATCAGAGTCACATATAACTCAGTATTCAACTTGTAAAGCATCCACTATCCCACTTATCATCCCTGAACCATAAAGTCAGACATCTCCAATTAAGTTCTTACTGCAGTGGATTAGTTCCTAGTTAACCAGTATTTTGATTTGTCTGTTTATTTGTTAGTTTGTTTTCCTGGTTGGAGAGTCCAGCCAGCAATCCAGAACCTGGAGTCAATCCTGTTTCCCTTCGCTTTGTGAAATTCAGACACATCACAGACCAGAAAAATGATTCATGAATCTATAAAAATATTTTTTTACAATAAAAAAATGACAATGAAAACAATTATTGCTTGCAACTCTATATTTTATGTACTTTGTCTGGAAAAGGGTATTGTGATTTTGTGCTTTTTTTGCTTTTATATATGATATCTAAATTAAAAACTCATGTACACAACTCACATTATATCACAGAATCATCATATTCTAAACTCTTATGCAGAAAATGTCATGAAATACTGCAATAGATATTCAATAGTATATTGAGAATATATAGTATATAGTAGTATATACTATAGTAGTATAGTATACTATATAGAATATATATTATATATAAGCCGATAAACTGGAAAAGCAGCATGACTGTACCTCAGTCTGAACAAATCTAATCTAGTGGATGCTAAAAACCTGTAGGTTACTTTCACCACTGCACCCAAACCAGCTGCACGAGCTAGAATGTGCGATTATGAAGTGTAATGTCTTTTTTGTCAAACCTGACAAAGTACACAGCAGTTCTGTCACAGACTGATCTTCACACTGGTCACTCTCCGATTTCCACAAGCACAAGTTCTGCTTCATGATGGTAACAAACAAAGCGTGCGGTGACAGAGTCACAGGGCAGCAACTGGAACATACCAGCCAATTTCATATGCTATCATGCAAATGCAACACGTAAGCAAACCGCTAGTATTTCCTAAAAAGCTCAATACGGGCAGAGAAAAGCGTCTCAATTCAAAGATCCAGTCTGAAAACACCAGTAATACCTTCAACTGACAGGAAGAGCCTTCTGTCTTCAAATTAGCAATGGACAGGTATGGACTGTCTGCCGCGGACAGACATGGACCGTCTGCCGCGGACAGACATGGACAGGCATGGACAGTCTGCCGAGGACAGACATGGACAGGCATGCACTGCCGCGGACAGGCATGGACAGGTATGGACCGTCTGCCGAGGACAGGCATGGACAGTCTGCCGCGGACAGCCGTGGACAGGCACGCACTGCCGCGGCGTGTCGAACCGTCTCCCCTAAAACGATGTGCTCTGTTGAGGCAGACACTGATGTGTCTAACTGCTGCATTCCTGTACGTCAACGCAAACCAGCACACTATACGTACATTTATGTCATTTCTGAAAAAAGTCACGACCGTATCTCGTTCATGTAATCCAGCTGCTCTGACTGCAACACTGACCCTCTGCTTGATGACCAGTAAACCAGTGGACACACTGGTTTTCAAAAATCCTCCTGAGTCCTGATTGACATGAAACCAAAAAGCTGTCGGTAACTTCAGGAAACTTGCCTGTATTTCTGGGATCCTGTTGCAAGTTGCTCAGAGCAAGAGGACACAGAACATCTCGATCATTTGCTCTAAGTAGTCTCCGGGCTGTGGGCTACAACATCCAACATCATCTACCCAACACACGTTCATTCACACTCGGCAGGAGACTAGAAACCCGCCCGTCTTCACGGTGCTCCTCCGCCTGTCTCACCGAAAGCTTCACGGTTAAACCCGGCAGATCCCGGTCACGCCGCTCTGCTTTGCGTTGGTTTGAAGTCGTTTGCGGCCTCTTCTGAAGGACCACCACAGTAAAGTGAACAGCATCCATTCATACAGCACATTATACATCCGCTTCAGAATGCAACCTGTGATTTTCAAAATAAGAGTATTACTGTCCCCAACAACATGACAATAACTGAAGTGTCTCCATCAGTGTCGCGCTCAGGAAATGTAACAGATGTGACCAGATGTGGCCACTAAAAAATGTAAGCCACAATTAACTAAATATCTTTAAGCAGTACGTAAGGATTACTCTGTACTCGAATACTGTAGCAGATGTACAAGACCTTTGCCCATGGAAAGTGCGGTTTAAAATTAGAGGAACAACTATGTTACTTTAATGAAATGTCAAAAAAATCTGTCAGAAAGATTAACTGATTAATTTTTTGTCTTTGTCTGTCTACAATGTTAAAGTATTGTTTAAACATAACAGTCAAACAGGCATTGCACAACTAACAATTTTTTTACTGAATTATTTTGTGTTGAACAGCTAATAAATAAGCTAGCTCATACTACTTATCAGATGATCATAGTATGATTGTCCGATTTGCATGTCATATATAAATTATCTTAAGTATTGTGATTTTTCATACATATTCACCACTATTTACTAAAACCCCGTTGAAAAAGTAAAAACGATTTGATCTTTTGACCTTTTCTTAAAGGATGGAGCTGCCCTGCTAGGTTGTAGTACTTCACCTGACAACACTGAGGGGAGCTGTATTTTTTTTAATTCTACATTTATTTAATTTGTACTCTGACATTTCACAGGAAAATGTTGTGTTTTTTACATCGATACATCTATTTGACAGCTGAAGTTACTGGATTGCCAACTTTGCAGATCAAGATTTTACATCCAGATAAATTTTACTCATTTTAGACTAAACTGCCTGACAGTTGTCGTTGTTAAATCAGTTCATAGGGTGTTTTTTTTTATTAATTTAATGACTTAAATATAAAAAGTCAAATATAGATGACATGACGTGATCAAGTATATTAATAGTAATACAGTTTTTCTCGGTCTCTTTGGTACATTTCTCAGATCAGAATTGAAATTCTCAAAACTGCTTGTTCAATCTTCACATCATGGTGTCACTTGTGCACATCAAAAAAGCAGTTTCTCATTTTTTTAACAAGTTGCAAATGCTTTGGTACATCCATGCAAATGATTATGTACAATTCTCTGTTGTTTCCTACATTATCAATTGCTTATGTCAGGCAGAGGACATATGCACGTTCCTGATGAGATCAGAGCCACACTTGTAGACCATGTTCTAAACCATGGGCTTACAATGGCCGAGGCTGGTAGAAGGGTGCAGCCAAATGTTGGGAGAACAACTGTGTCCTCAATCATTCAGACTTTTCGTTGACAGAACAGGTATGTAATCTAACAATAGGCACTGTACTGTAATACTGTATACTTTCTGTAATGCTTCATACAATTTTACAGCATTCCACTTGCATTTTACAATAAGTATAAGTATGCTTTATACAGTGACATTTTATCTTACTATATTTTGTGTTTTGCATTACTATATTTTTTCCACATAGGACAGCAAGACAACTTCACAGGGGTGGCAGAGGGCCCCTTTTCACACCTGAACAGGAGGAGGCTATTTGCACCATGGTTTTAGAAAACAACGCCATAAGACTAAGGGAGATAAAGAGTGCCATTATAGAGGACAGCAACGTCTTTGCAAACATCCAAACAGTCAACATCTCAACCATTGACAGGGTGCTGAAAAGACACCAAATGACTATGAAGCAGTTGTACACTGTTCCATTTGAAAGAAATGGTGAAAGAGTGAAGGAGCTGCGCTACCAGTATGTACAGGTAAAACATGTATGAGCATGCACCTCTCTAACTGTACCTCACAGTAAACAGTACAACATTGTATAGTGATATACAGTACAGTAAGTGTGACCTTTACACATTTGCAATGGCTGTAGAAAAGAAGATGCAACATGAGCTTACTGTGCTACATTTGATGTAACTGTATCTTGTCCAAAATGAAAATGCATGTAATTTATAAAACTCATTTTGTGTCTTCTGGATATAGCGTGTAATGGAACTGGAAGCAAGTGAACCACCACACAACTTTATCTACATGGATGAGGCTGGCTTCAACCTAACAAAACGCAGAAGGCGTGGTCGAAATATTATCAGCCACCGAGCTACGGTTGATGTGCCTGGCCAACGGGGTGGGAACGTAACCATGGGTGCTGCTATCTCAGAGAACGGTGCGCTAACGCATATTCCCATTATTGGGCCTTACAATACAGAGCGTCTTGTCACCTTTTTAGACACTCTCTACAGGGACCTCATCCCTGAACAAGAGAGGGGTCAGATTGGAGATGACTTGCCAAAGTATGTGATAGTTTGGGACAATGTCACTTTCCATCGCTCCAACATCATCAGGCAATGGTTTGCAACCCACAACAGGATGCTGATGGAGTTCCTCCCACCCTACTCTCCATTCCTTAACCCCATTGAGGAATTTTTCTCAGCATGGAGATGGAAAGTACATGACCGCCAGCCACATACACAGATGACCCTTCTGGATGCCATGGATGCAGCGTGTCATGACATCACAGCAGATGCCTGCAGAGGCTGGATAAGACATTCTAAAAGATTCTTTCCACGCTCCATCGCAAGAGAAGATATTCGTTGTGATGTGGATGAGAATTTGTGGCCCAACAGACAGGAACGTCAGGAGGTTTAGGAAGACTGCACTGTAATTCCTACAGCACTGTATGTAAAGTTTTCCCTAAGGAGATTGTCCCATGTTCACATTTCTACTTTTGTTTTTTGCTTTTTTCTTTGTGCTATGCAGTGCTGTCTTTTCCTTTCTGTATCGCAATGACATGGTCTGTCAACAAATTATAGTACAAACAGTAAAGTGAATCTTGTCCGGTCTCTTGCAATCAATCTCCCACATACACTAAGGTGTAACTTACAATTTACAATAATGGTAATCAAAACTTTAGCCATTGTTTACATCAGAACATCTCTGCAGAGTACACTGTTATATTGACAACATGACTAATGACTGTCTTCTCCGTACACAGTGACACAAGGACTTGTCATTCTGATTGCACTGACATGTTAATTGACACAGATATTTACTTTTGAGAAATGAACTAAGGATTTTGAGCTAAAAACTGCCTTTTGCAGGTAATCCATGGTGTTTTGCTACTTGTACGAATTGTTTTGAGAAATACACTTACTGTTTTGCAAATGTCGAGGATGATTTGAGAAATGCACCAAAGCGACTGAGAAAAACTGTAATATAATTATATTGTGAAGAATAACTATTACAACAAACATTGCAGCTGAAAACCCCAGTTGAAAACACACCTTTCAGGAAATATATAAATTTCAATCAAGAGATGTGTATTAATAGTTCTCTTATCGTTACCACTGAGCACAGATGTGGTGTGGCACTTTCTGTACACTAATATCCTCTGGGTCTTCCAGATGTGCTGGCATTTCACTCAAGATGATCATGGCCAGATGGACATAGTCTATATAGGGTAACATGAGTTAACCATGAAGACAAAGTAAGCAGTTCATTGATGCTGCATAAATTGAAATGACAACATACCTTCTAGAAAATAACAATCTTTCATAATACCAGTAAAACAGGAAGTTACTCTGGAGCCCATATTGGTAAAAATTCCTGGTACAAGGAATTGCTCTAGTGACAAAATCCTGAGAAAATTCTAAGAATCATGTCGATTTCTTTAAATTTCTTTAAGTTAAGAGTAGTGTTGGATTTGAGCCCAGTCTATCCTCAAACAGGTTTCTATGTGAGAGCCAAATCCTGCGTCTTCTTTAATGAAGCGATAGGAGAAGATATTCGATCTTGGTTTATCTGTTTATTTAGCAGTAAATGAATAAAGCACACAGAGCTCTGGGTCTGATCTTCCTTTCCCTGACAAACAACAGAGTGTGTGTCAGTTCATGAAGTCTGACTGACTGTTTCTCCCTGACCCAGTCTTCTATTAAATACAGAATGTTGGATAAACATGTTGGTGTAGTCTCTCTCCCGATTGGTTCGCCGCTCTGCCTCCATCGCCTCGACGATATCTGACTCCACGTGATCTTCCTCTGCGGCTGCTGTCGTAGGATAGTTCTTGTTTCTGCAACACAAAGCAGAACACATCCTGTATCTTTGCCCTTCAGGGCGACAACACCCTTGTTATTTGGTCTTCTATCGTCCACTGCTGTTGTTTCTGTTCCCCTCTGCGGTCAGTACCTGCTGTCCATCTCACCGTAGATGGGGACAGACACAGTCGTCTTCTTCCAACCTCCTGTTCTTCTTCTTATCTGACCTACTTGAACTGTTTTGACTCTCTCTGTCTGTCACACCATCTCTGTATTTCTCCCACTGTTTCAGTTGTACATCCTTTTCTAATGTCAGGCTCCACTGCTCATGTATGCTGACTGTTAGTTAATAAGGCTCCTTATATTTGGATATGAATTCACACTCTGCTCTGTTATTATTAAGCCTTAAATCACTGCATATATTTACAATACTCACGTCTCTTGGATCTCCCCCTGCTGTTGGACTCTGACAAACCTGGGAAGTCAACACCAGAGTTTGTAGTCAGTCAGGATCAACAATGCTAGCAATCTGCATGTTGATTTGATCTTCAATGAATGGCTTCACTCACGTCTAGGAGTCTGGTCCTGGCCAACTGAACTGGAAGAACCTGAGCGATCAGATTCAAATTCAGATGCATACGGTTCTTAATGGAGCCCAGGGGGAAATTTGTTTCCACAGCTTGAACACAATAACATTCAACACACACAATCACACAAACAGATGAACACAGGAGACAGACACACAAAAACTGCTGTCTGCTGCTCGTTATTTGAAGACAGTGATGGCAGATGGAAGAAAATGTTTGCCAAACTGTGTCTTCTTGTCTTCTCTTCACTATGAGCTTCATCACAAATATATTGTATATTTTATTAATGAATATTGTATATTGGGTCATGTAGGGAGGTGTTATTACAATCAGAATAAGAACTATTGATCAGTCATGATCAGCAAAGGCACATGATCATAAGCTACCTGTAGACAGGTGATGTGTTGGTGAGGCAAAAGAACTTCAAGACTCAGAAGCAGCTAAAAGGCAGATTTCAGAGCATTGTGACAGAGCCATGTGGCAAGAGTTTCACAAACATGAACTCTAAATGACTAAACATCAAATCCTTAACATGTGCATGGCTGTTCTGGTAACAACTCACCATTCTTTGGTCTGATCATCTTTGGTGGGACTGGAAAGGGAGGCATCTGAAGGTTTACATCTAAACAGAAAATAAGGGACATCATTAACAATTTAGCAATAAATAACTTCACTGGGCGAGGCCTGGGCAGAGAAACAACAGCAATATGTTGTTGCCATAGAAACATCATTGATAGCGAGAACAAAACAGTTTGATCAAATGTGCAAGTTTCATATGTCTGCATGTAAACCCATGGAAAGCACATAACAAAGGCACTCTGGCTCATAAACAGCCATTCAAAAGTCTTGATAATGGAGCGAATGACTGACATGCAAAGCCTGTTAACAGACAAATCCCACACTTGCACTTTCCCTCGCTCAGATAAACATGAAAAGTCCAGGGTCACATTTAAGAGGAAAAACACAAACACAAGAAGAGAAGAAAAAACACAACTGTCAATCAAGTGCTTCAGCAAAGAAACAATACAGGAAAAAGAGAGGAAGGTTCAAACACTAAAGCATTTACACACAAGGCACAGCAACTTTCAAGTGTCCAAACACACCGACAGGACCAGTGAGGATCTGATGGTGATTAGTGTTCTGTGTTCTTCAATGATCAGCTGGTCAGCACACACAGTCCAGGTTCATACAGCCAAATGATTTGAAGTAAAGCAGCCACCATGCTCCTGAAAAACACTGAGCTCTGCCAGAGCTGTCTGCAAACTTCTTTCATTCTGTTTCCCCTGGAGAGTTTCCTCTGTCACATCAGGTTCATCAGGACAGTGTTTAGGACAGGGCATTAACAATGATCAATAATCAGGTATCAGCCGATAAGAAAACTCATTATGTTGATGAACTTTTCAGCATGTTGCCCAGATCTACACTGAGCACAAGCAAGCTGCTTGACTTTTCAACAGATCATCAAACACTTGAAACATCTCCACACCTCCATGTCTCTCTTCATTCTCTTCCTCAGCAGTCGCTTCATCACACAGGTCAGATCTTTAAATATTAAAACATATTTTTAATGAACAGCACCATGGATTAGCTTATTTAAATGATTCCATCAATGAAAAGGATGCACCTGGAACAAAATCATCACATGTTTTTGCTTTTTTCAGCCTTTTACGAGCAGTGAACTCATCTTCATCTTCATCCTCCTCAGCATGGAGCTTTGATCATATTCATCACATTCACCAACACTCTCTGCAAAAACATTTGCATTAATGCATTTCACCACAGCTCATCTTTATCAATGTACAGCACCATGCAAAGGTCTCAGGCCAGCAGCAGCAGCAGGAGCCTGGCTCTCTTCAACCTGAATGGAACAGAACACTAATTAATGTCAGAGCTAACACGTGTATTTGTCTTCGTGTTTCATTTTAAAATGACTGCTGTGAAAAAAGTCTATCACACCAGTTTTACACAACAACACTAGCGGTGGCTAGCCTCAGACTTTAGCACAGTGCTGTATAATCACTGATTGATCAAATCTGAACAGGTCTGTGCTGACAGTTTCACTTTTCATCAAAATATAAGAGGTTACCTGAGGTCAGTTTTCTTTTCACCAATGTGAATGTATCCCAGTCCTTCTGGGGGCCACGTGATGGTCATAACAATACCTGACCTTTGTCTTGGGCCACCTTACAGTTGTGGCTGTTATATCTGTCCACACACTGGGGATGGTTCCCTCCATCTCCCTTTCACCTTCCCTCCAAACTGCCCTGGTGTAAAGCCTGAGCTGCAGTGCATATGTCTGGATCAGTGATGTTTCTGTGGCACCATGAAGGAGTTTTAAAGGTTGTTCACTGCAACAATCACTTTAAATGAAACTCAAATTAAAAAATTACAGTGGCTGATAGTGATGTGTTGGTCACAAACGATCTGGCTCTGTGAAGTGAACGACAGGAGCCAGTTCGGGTTTTTTTCTCCTCTTTTTTATGTTACAGCCACACGTGATTGGTCAAGATGTTTGGTAGCATCTGTGTGTAAAGACTAGCTAAAACTGTTTCCTGCATGCTGCTTTTTCCTTTTTGTTTTACACATTTTACTTTATTATTTGTTGTGTTATTCTCTGTGCTTGTCTGTGTTGTTTCACTGTAAATAGTGAACAGTTTATAAATTATATACAATCAGAGATTGGACCTTTTTGTCTCATTGAGACGGGTCTTTGTTTTTGTAGTTTATAACTTATTTTTTGCAGCACTCTGCCCCATGTTTGTATGTTGAGTAGATAAATAAAGCCACATAAATAATAAACATTTGATATAATGTATACTTTTACATTAGTAATTCATTTTACACATAATTTTGCATTATTTCTGGTAATAAATTAATTTAAGCAACAAAAAAATCTGAGGAGCCACTTGAGAGCAAAAAGAGCCAGAATTCCCATCACTAGTGCAGCGTTTTCTTTTTGCATCTGTTTCCCTATATGCAGCGTGTTTGCACTTGTCGGCCACCGTAAAAAAACACATGAAACTGAGGACACATTGATCGACAACCTTCAGTCTAAATGTTTAATGCTGGAGAGGAATCAGGACAGATCTGTTGCTGAAAGGTAGGCAGGCCACTTTGTGAAGTGAGTCTTTCTCTTTTACTTCTTTGTTTTGAACACACGTCCATCCCTTATGTACACAATGTTCAAGAGCTCTGACTGACATGTCAAAAAGTCAGCAGTGTGGCTCTGTTTTATCACACTGCAAAGGACTGTTCCACCTCCTCTCCTCTCTTGAACAAAGGCAAAGGTTTCATCTTCCATCAGGAAGCAGCTGTCCCTCTGTTTTGTGGAGAGAAACATGTTTGGCCGTGCCTCAGATTGTGCACTGGTGTTCCTCTGGGAATGTTCACATTCAAAGATGTGTGTGGACTCTTGTGCTAACGGGTTTTGGCCTGTCTGGACAAGTTTTTTTATCTGCTGCAAGTGGTTCTGGAATGGAAAGCAACAGATTTCATTCAGAGAAGACCTGAAATGAGCCACATCTTCATGGATGTGTAACAGAGCATGTACATTGTACACACTGAAGGTCTTCCATAAAGTGCAGTGCAGCTAGACACAAAGTGCCTCATCAACTCAGTGGAATAATCCAGATGAGCAGCTCTTCTTCTGTCATCCCAGTCCAACATGATTGATGCTGCCACAGTCAGTGTCAGAAAATGAGCATACAGCTGCAGGGACTCAGTGTTTTTCAGTACTATTGGTCCTGTGTAGAGAAGAAAGTGCTGAACTTCAGTGGCCTTCCACCTGTCCAACTCATCAAGACCACGGGGCTGTCGCACAAACTCGCTGGGCATCTGGCCTCTCAGCATTTTGAGTTTGTGTGAGATTTCACATTTCTGTCTCACAGACAGTCTACACACTTTTGGCCCTTTAGTCAGATAAACCAACATGCAAACTGTGTGCATATAGTCCAAAACAAAGGCACTCACACAGGGAATGCCAGCAGCAATTAAAGGACCAGCCCCAGTTTGGTGGGAGGAGCACTCTACTTGACTAAATGTGTCATCTGTGTGCAACGTGGATGCTAGTTCATTGAACACAACCCTTCTTTCAACATACTGGCCTCTCACTAGGCACCTCTCACAACTGTCATGTGCAGTGTGACCTTTAATGCATTTTAAATATGCTCTTGCAGGTGCATCACATACAAAGGTGTGGAGTTTTACAGCAAACTTTTTACCATCACACACCAACCCATTCTGCTGCAGATCCTTGAACTCCTCCAAAAAGTCCCTGAGGTAATCATCAAGGGCCACTGGTTTACTTTCTCCACAATACAGAGCCACAATGAAGGGAGTGAAACTGCTGAACTTCACCAGTATTGGCCAGAACTGGAGCTTACTACTTTTAAAGATGGGTAGTCCATCAATATTTACATCCAGACTAACAGCACTATGTTGTTGTCTGACAGCAGCATCTTGCCTCAGTACACTGGAAATGCCTCTTTCCAAGCCGTAGGAAACATATTTCCCATCACACTTGGACTGACTGTCAGTGGTTTGTGGAGTGGCCAGTAATGTGCGCTCATCTTTGGGGAGAACATTTCCATGTTCCCTAAGAACATGTAACAACTCATTTAAGGACCTGTGAGTGAGGGGATGTCTGGTAGCCCACTCTCTCAAGTCATCTCCCAGGCTTTCAACTTGTAGATCTGGTTCAGGATTTAAAATGTCCACATCTGAGTCTGACGTTCTGCTGTCTGTATCAAAGTCTAAACCATCACTGATGTTGTCATTAACTCTGCATCCAGCGTCATCACTGCTGGCTGGTAAAGTCAGCTCGCTGTCATTGTGTGTCATCATGGCGTTGTCTTCAGTATCAGACTGGAGGAGCTCAGTGATATCTGCTTTCCTCTTTCTCCATATTCTTAAGTCAGCCATCTGTAACCCAAAACCAGTTTCTAGTTGTAAATTAACCTCCAGTACAACACCACAGTTCACATGTGACATATTAAAGACGGGCTGAGTAAGAACATGATCTCAATAGGGGCTGCACCATTTAGAAAAATAATATAACTGCTATTATTTGGACTAATATTGCAACTGTGATATGATTTGCAATACTAGAGAGAATGATCATTTTTACATAATTATTCTTGTTTTTACTGATAAACATTTAAATGATTATGGTGTGATTTCACAGAAACATTTTTTAAAGTCTGCAGAATATGCTGTGTAGGCCAGGAAAACTGAAACTTGAACCAAAATGTATTTTAACTCATATTTCTCCTTGAACAAATATCACATCCCCTATGATTTATGAATATTTTCTGTTTTCTAAAAGAAAAGCACGAGCCTTTAATGATGCAATTCCAACTCTTCCACTGCTAACCTGAACGACGGACAACAATGTTCAGGATATGTCTGAACTGTGAACTCACCGTGGTTGGCAGCTCTTCTTTTCTCTGTGAAAAAAGCAGTAAGAGTCAGCAAGTGTATTAATATGC
>JAUZTA010000028.1:369294-384501 GCA_034780835.1 Ctenochaetus striatus | reverse complement strand
AAACATACATTAAACTCTAATGTGCTCAGAAGAGCCACAATGATACCAAAGTGTCTGAAGTGGCACTTCATATTGGTAGGGTAGTTTCTTGAAACAATATTTGCATACAGTATGCATTTCACATGAAGAAGGCCTAGCTGGTGCTCTTGTCACATTGTGGGAAATCATTCAATTAAAATTGCAGTGAATGCAATTAAAACCCATTTCTGCATTATGAGAACCTGACCAGTGAATTATTGTGTTGCAAGTTGCACAAATTATGTTCCACATCTTTTTCCCCTTAAGCAGTTTTTCTAATCTTAGTAAGAAAGGTTTTGCTTTGCCACTGTTTAAACTTTGCTGAGGGATAGAGAAACAAACAAATGGGGGAAAAAAACAACAGTTTTGCTAATTTTCTCAATATCTGGTTGTCAAAACTTTGACTCATGCACAGTAGGACAGTAAGAGTGACAGAAAGTTGTTTCCAGTTGTTATGTGGTCTAAATAAAAGAGGCAAAAGACGAAGAGAGGAAATAAAAGGACAAATGAGGAGCAATTTGCAAGTGATCATCACCTCTGGGACTCAGGGTGTTTACCTGATCAACTCACTAACAGAGTCAAATTTGTATGTGTCTGTTGTATGCATATTTACATACTGTTGCTATTCATAGAATGTGTTTAACTTCTCCTCAACTTTTTCTTGTCTGTGTGTGTGTGTGTGTTTGAGAAAGAGAGACAGAGTGAGAGTGAGTCTAAGCCATCCAATTTCAAACTGTCTGACAACTGCAACAGGCCTAGAGATGCAGTCACCCAGGGGTGATGCCACCCCTACCTCTGCCTGTTTATCTCTTTTTCATTCAATAACCCAATCTGATACAAGATGTCAGGTCATCTAATACTGACTAATTGCAACGGATGAAGGGAGGCGGAAAATGCCATCAGCAAGCCGAATTATTTTTAATTACAGTCTATAACCTGATATAGCAGATCTGTCAATCTCCAACTCACTCTGCAACTGGGACAGAAGGGGGGGTGGCTGGTGGGAGATTGTGTACCAAAATGGAGTGGTAGGAGAGAAGGGGAGGCACGCAAAAGAGAGGCATAAAAGAAGTGAGATAGGTTGGAGTAAATTAGGAGAGCAAGGAAAAGAGGGTGTTCGGCCGGTCAAAATATTCTCGAACTGTATGCTGGTGTCTAAAAATGCAGTCTGAGTGAAACTCTGCTGCCCTCTAAAGGTTACATCCACAAAATATGGGTATTTTGAAAGGCAGTGTGTATTCCTGTGATTGTGTGTGGCTTTGCACATGTGGTACGTGTGTGTGTGTATATGTGTGTGTCCTGATTGCTTGTAAAACCATGAAGCCCTTTGAAGGCAGACCAAGGGATTGGATGAGCTGTGGACGCAGGGTCGGGTTACCAGGGGGTGGAGAAGGAGGAGAATGGTGATGATGTGAGGTGAGAAGCATGAAGGAGGGCCAGCAACAGCAACCAGGAAGAATGGATTAACACACTTGGATGAACCCTCACCTCACACACTCTCTCTCTCTCACATACACACACACACAGAGGAAAAGTCAGTGGCCTACAGGTAAGCCCAGCCTTTGGGAAGATTTTCTCTTCTCTCAGGTTTAACTGGAAATCCCACTTCCCTCACATCTTCACTTACCTGCAATTATGGCTGTGAGTAGACGACACAGTGACATTTAAAATATGTGAGCAAAAGTGTGCACGTTCCCGCTCAAATGTCGGAAATGTTACAAGAAAATGTCACACGCAATAAAATTCCACGGGATAAATCCTTCAACATAAAAAAACATCAGAAAAATTGACTTTTTTTGAAAGATAAAATAAAGCATCTTCATTCTCTTCATTTATACAGTAGCTAATTAAATCCTGAAATTTTTACTGCCTCAATAAGTGTAAGACATTTTATAAAAAAGCTATGAGATTTAAGGACTATAAGCCATTAAAGCCTACATGAACACATTTTCTGCCATTGGTCGAACAATTTTTTGCTTTCCGTTTTTTTTTTGAGAGAGATTTCTGTCTGTGCAGTGTAATCTATGCTTTTCTTACTGGTTCATAAATGGGCAGAACCCAAGGGACTCTGGTGGGAAAAGGTTGAACTGATGACAGATGGTGTTTTTTTTGGTTACTGTCAATCAAATCTGATGACGTTAAAAGCTTAGTAAATAATACTCAAGAATTTTAACTTTGACTCATTTAAGCATAAAGATCATTATTATTTAATGTAACAGCAACTATTATTATTTAAAACATGGGCTTTTCCCGCCATGCTTAAATCTGCCATGTGTACTCATGGAGGACTTGTTTACTGGGTGTGTTTGTATAGAACTATTGAAGTATGATGACTTACTATAGTTGTAGCACCCCCTGTGTGTGGCATTATATAAAATGTTACACTTGTACAATATCGCTGTCTTCCGGGACCTGTCTAATGCAAAGTGCCACTTAGCATCACAGTTAAGAGGAAAGTCAATCAGAGGCAGAATAGGGGCGGATCTCACTGCAAGTCAGTTTAGTCTGTCCTGCCCTGACGTGGTCAGCTGATGACAGGCATGGCAGGTTGATCCATTGATTAGATTGGCCAATGGGAGGCAATGCAAATTCAGATGAGGACCAATCAAAAACAGCACTCAAAATAGACTAAGTACTGCCCAGTGAATGAAGCCTGTGAATCAGTGGAGACAGCTCCTTGGAAGCAAACCTGCCCTTGATACTGTTGCATTCAAATTTGATCCAACAGCTTAGCTGACCTGTTTTGCTGAATGTAGTGCCAAAAAAAAGGCATTCCTCCACAGCAAACAAGATGCCAAGAAATGGAATTAATGTTATATGCTGCATGTAAGCCTTTACAGAAAATATTAATATTCAGATGTAACCGTGGTTCAATTTCACAGCTCCTTTATATGCAACCAGTTACTCCCCAGCACTGAACACATGTCCTGAAGATGTACAGTTTTTAAAGGAAAACACTGTATGCAAAACAAGAGCTATGCCAGCTCTCTCACTAATTAGATTTTTGTATTTTTGCCCTTTTTTATGACATTTTTTCTGCACAATTTGCCTTTTAGGACGCCGCTAGAGGACTGGATCTGGCCAGGCATATTTGTTTGTCTGAGCTTAGTTGGAATGGGTTTGTTTATGTTCTGGGCCAATGTCCATGCTCTATACCATTTAATATAATCAAGCGCCAAGCGATTCATTTAAAAGGAAGAAATGGACGCATTTCATTTTGGAGGGTGATACAAGCCCTTGGATTAGTTATTATTTGATGATTAGCTAAACACTACCAATCAAAACACAGGCCAGTATTTTAATGTATTGTTTTAGTGATTTTGGAATGCTTACATGTTTTAAGTCACTCCTTATTTTTTTGTTTTTGGTTTATTGATTTTTATTTTTTTATCATTCAACAATTATTTCAATTGTTGTTTCTTTAAAGCCGCTGTATGGAGGCAAAGGGGTTTTATATCTTATCTATTGGAGTTAATTAGAACATAAAAATGCCACTGCCACCACTCTACCATCGCTCTCTGACTTTCTGGCCACTGAGAACTGTAAAAAATGGATTAGATTCATTTGTAAGGCAATTTCCTCCAAACGAGAGACAAGAAATGAAATGCTCTCCTGCCGCGCACACATCCACTTGTCATCCTCCAAAAAAATAAAAGGAATGTCTGAATTACCAAATTATTTGAAGATGAGGCATGAATTTCCACAGCAGACAGTTTCTAATCAATTTTAATCAAGTCTTTTGCTGCTTTTTGGAAAGTATTGGATCTAAGACGTGTCAGACAACGGAGCAGTGCAATATTGAACTTGGCTGTAAATCCATTATCAACATGTGCTGGGCTGGAAATGTGACAAAACTGCAATCTGATTAGATACAAATGAAGACTGTTCTAAGTACACACTGCACAAATGTGGATTGTCCGTGATCTGAATAATTGCCGCTACATTTGTCTGCAAAAAAGCTCTAACCTAGCTGTCAAATTTCACTGCTATTTCATCACATATTTAAATGGAATCAAACTTTGCCTTTGTTATAAATTATATTTTAAGTAATTACATTTTCAGCTTCCATTCATTGAAACAATCACTTTTAAAATTAACTTAATTTAACACATGAAAAATGGACTGGATTGACGCTTCACCATTAGCACCTTTAAAACAAAAGGCTTCCCATTAGATTAGTGTGCAGCGGGGATTGACTCATCTCCCTCTAAGCAGGTTAATATCATTTCTTTTAACAGGACCCGATGTGTCCATAAATCATTCTTCAGAGCACTTTGTTCTCTTAGTCCTTTGGCTATTTTTATAAAAGTCATCACTTTCACTGTACAATATATTTTGTATAGAGTTCATAATTAAAAAACTGCTGGATTTTTTTTAACCTGAAATGCTCAGTGGTCACTGCCTTCGGCCATTTCTGGGCAAAGGTGACTCAAAAACAAGCCCTGACTGCCAAGAGCAGACGTGGAATATGTCGTTGTTGTTTCCATGGCAACTCATACCACAGCATACGTTGCCCTCCATTGTGAGACGGCGTGACAGTGTCGCTCTTTTCAGTGTCCCGCACGCATGTCGGTACACAGAGAAGTGTGCAGTTTCTTATTTCTTCAGTACCTGCAGAGACACTCACACTGTCTGTCAAGGGCATCCTTTAAACAACTGTCCTTTTTATGCTTCTTTATTCTCCTCCCCCGTCTTCACAACTGAACACCATCAATCTAGCCATTTACTTTAACTTTATTTCTCACTCCATTAGTTTCTAGGACACAGAGCGGCACAGGGAGAGAAAAGGGGGTGGGGGAGAGAGATAGAGAGTGTGAAAAAACGAAAAGAAAGTTTGGCTCCTTGGAGAGATAAAATGTAATTTCACAGTCAACTTGCTATGATATATTATTTCACAACAATGGGGTGTGGGCTGATATGAGTCCTGCTTGGCACCTGTACAGAGCAGTTAGAACATCCGTGATGGCTCTCTGGAGAGGTTGTGGATAGTGTGTGTGAGTGTGTGTGTCAGTGGTGAGGCAAAACTATCAAAAAAAACAAACAAAAAAAGAAATTACAGTGTAAATAGTGTAAATGGAGGCCCTTGGAGAGTCCAGCCCAGTGGATTGTAAGAGAGAAAAAAAAAGAAATATAATACAATTCTAGTTTTGTTTAGAGTTATTTAACGTGAAATAATATTTCCACTCTGTTATTTTGTGCTCTTGTGTATTGAGCTTTTGTGGGAGCAATCAGTGTAACAGCAGGTGCGTGCAAACCCTACCTGTGAGACAAAAAAACCCCATGAAATCCAATACTCTCCCATTCTTCAACATGCTTGCAGTGAGACAGTTCAGCCAAATGAAAGAATCTAAACATCATTTATTCCAGCAGCTGCACTCCCTCGGTGCTCCCGCTTCACCATTACACACACTGTTATCCAGGAACATGGTAAAGCATTGATAGATGCCTCTTGCTTCATTAGCTACAGTCTCTCAGCCTGGGAAGCATTTACACGGCATGAAACAGCTTCAACCAGAAACCAAGACAAAGAGCCTCACATATGCTTTACATAAAAAAAAGGGATGAGACATGTCATGTGAGAAAGGTTTTGATTTCAATTTAAAAATAATACTTTTAATTGTCCATTCAAGTGTGTTTTTTTCTTCTTGAATATTTGATCAATCTTGCCAAATATTGAGAAAAAAAATGAACAAAATTACCAGTCTTGTATCACTAATATCAGGCACCATTCGTAATTATGTGTGTATCCTCTTCTTTTTTTTTTCACAGTTTGCTGTTCTTTTGAAATTGGGACACTAGTGCCAACACCTGTTCTGAGGCCGTGATGAACTTATTCTGCAGGTAAAGAGCACTGTTCTTCGATGTCTCATTCAGGAAGTAACGATAGTTCACCATGATGCCACAGGAGTTCGCGACACCCCTGGGGCTGGAGTCGGCGTGCCAGTTAAGCCGCCACATGGTAGCACCATTTTGCAGGTGGAAGTTGGCCACCGGGTTGAGAGCGTAGCCTCGCCTCTTCTCTCCGTAGAGGTACCAGGCACAGAGACGCATCAGGACGGGCTCCAGGACACGAGACAGCTGCTCAGACTGTGTCCACTCCCCGCTGCCAATCAGCCTGCGGAGGGTCTCGGTAGCCTGGGCTCCCGGGGCTGAGTTAGTGGCCTGCTCCACCTCCTTCCATTCCTGCTCAGAGAGGAGGTCAGAGCCTCGGCTTTCCTTCCTGTACTGGCTGAGCAGGCCTTGGAACCAGGAGGAGAAGCCAGGGATTGGAGAAAGGCTGGAGAACTGGGACATGTGAGGGAACTCACTCTAGAGGACATGAGAAAAGAGATGGAGAGAGAGAGAGAGAAATACTCATTATCTTATGAGTCCAAGGCTTATTTTGCACCATTTCTGATCCATGAGGTCCTCAGCTTTCTTCTATTATTTAAACTGTTTCTGGGGTCAAAACAACAAAACTGTTGAAACTCTTCATTTCAAGTATTTTTCCAAAATGATTTATGCTCTTTAAAGACCAGAAGTATTTAAGTCTTTTTTTCTTTTATGCCTTTTTCACAGTGTGCAGGTGGCAGACAACAGCAGGTATTGTCTCACTGATACTGATAATTGACACTGACATCAGGATGAAAAAGTTTTTCCTTTACCACATCAACATGATGGTGCAGCAGCAGTATGTCAGCAGCACTCACTTTAAGAGATATTTGGGTTTTTTTGTGACAAATCTGAAAATAAGGATGTGAAGGTCAGGATTGTATTCTTATGTAAAGTCATCGCTCAGAAAAGTCAGACGCAAAACTGAAGAACGAGTACAACAATTCCAGCTCAGATGTTAAGAGCTCGACAGGAAAATTGCAGATGAGAGCGTGCAATGCACAAAAGGATGTTGCAATAACAACCCAAAAGCATCTCTGATTGTGCTCGCTGAGCTGACTAATATGTGTTTGGTAAAATGCCAGCCATCCAACAGTTACAGGTACAGATGTCTGACACAGCACAATGTGCATAAACATGGTACAGTAAAAGGACTCAGTAAGATATCAGTAGGTGTTGTAAAGGATTTTTGGGGTGATCTATAACATAAATAAACAGTAAAGAAAATGTTTTTAGTGGATAAAATATTCTCGATACCATGTGTATCTCTGTTTCATGTACATGTCTGAAAATTTTAGAGGCAACATTATTTTAATATGTAGCCCAGTCTGTGTTAAATGTGGAACTAAAGATCCAACATATGCAGGAATGTTTGAAAAAAACCTTTTTACTTTTACAGGTTTAAAAAGTTCTTTTTTAAAACCTTTTTTTTGAAATACAAAAAAAAGTAGTGGTGTCGTTAACATGCATGCAGAGACATCTCAGTGCAGAATCGCCTCAACCTGCCTTAACCAGCTTGACAACAAGAAAAACAAAAACAAAAAAAAACCCAAAATAAAAACCCCCCCCCAAATCTAGGAAGAATGGGAATGAGACAACAAGGTGAGCGTATAAAGAAAATAGATGAGAGGCAGCGAAGATTTGATCTCCATCGGAATGCAAAGGGGCAACAGCTTTGCAACAGCAGAAATAAGGGAGATAAACATTCAACCTCAATATCAAACACGCAAAACAAAATTTTCTTGTTTGTGCTCAGGCTGCTGCTCAGGGCTTCAATTCCTCAGACAGGGACAGCATTACAAATCAACTCCATCGCTTCACGATCCCGCCTCACTGATGGAGATAGATGATCCCCCCTCTCTTTTCCTCCCTCTTATTCTGTCCTCCTCCTCCTCAGTTTCTTACACCTTAACCTTTAATACCAGTCTACATCTCTACCTCCTCATGTCTTTGTCTCATCCTTACCGCACACAAAGACAGTCAGATACACAGAAACACAGCTCACGACTTTTCTTCCACCCTACTACTCTCTCCTCATGCCAAAATCCTCCCCCTTTTTGCAGCCCTTTTTCGCACTCCAGTGTCTGGGTTGATAAGTGATGAAGCGATGCAGCAGGAAGAGAAGTGAACGGCTGCAGATGAAAGTGGAGGTGTGAGACAACCCCTGGAGGGGCAGCTGCTGTCTGTCTGCCTTGCCCTGCAACAATGTTTTCCCTTTTTTCTCCCCTCTTAATTTTGCTCTCCTTGCACTTCAAAACTCACTCGCCTTTTCACTCTCCATGTCCCGCTGGTTCTCGCTTTGTGTTTTTTTTTTTTAACTCCACCACATCATGATCTCGCCTTCCTCCCTAACTTCTACACTGTCTCTGCCTGGTGCTCCCTGTGGTGAGAGTGGGCAGGGTTAATAAAGACAAGAAGTTGGTGGAAATAAGGACGAAAGTGGCAGAAAAGGTGAAAAGGGAAGGGAGAAGAAAGGGTGTAGAAGAAAAAGAGGAGCAGTGCCATAACTGTGCTCCAGGGTCCAATCTACAAAGTAAAGCGAGGCCTCCTCCCTTCACCTTAAATCACGACTGTGACCTTTTCTTTCCACTCCATCATAAATCCATCTTCTCAGTGGTCCCACTGTGGCTGCACTGTTCCTTTACGTAAGGTAAAGCCCTGTCACACAGCCAGGGTCTCTGCAGAAAACAACTGCGTTTAGGTTTCCTGGAGCCTCTTTTAACTCTCTTATGTGACTGTGAAAGTCACATAGAGGAGATAAATACTTAACAATGTTCATGATGTAGAAGTTATTATAATTTTATTATTAAATCTTTCTTTACTTATTGAGATTAGGATCTCTTTTCCAAGATAGACCTGAGACCAAGAAATATTTACAAGAACACGATCAGCACACAGAGCAACACGACTACAGAATAACAATAAATTAAAAAGAAAACAGTTTCACAGCAATAAAAACACCACATAATAAAACTCTAAAACCTCCAGAGGGAACAAAAGACTCAGATTTAAGAGCAACAACACAGCCCTTCCACTTGAGAAGGGCATCATAGCTGAACTCTGCTCTGCCAACATTAACATGTACATGGGAGAAATCTGAGGTCGAGTATCGACTAGATTGTGTACTGTAGTTACTGTTTTTAACTGAGAGAAGTGATGCGAGGTAGTCTGAGAGTTTCAACTTTATTTTAAACTGAATTCACAATTGCCCCTCCCCCGTCAGTTTGAATAAAAACAATATTGTGGTCATATTTCTTGTTATTTAACATGGAAGCAGATGGATTCTATACTGATGGTATATTTGCATAGAATGTTGGAAGGAAAAGGTGCTGGCATGCAAAACATGATAAAAAAGACAATATCCCCATCCACAAGGCTTTTATATCACGGCGCAATTAACCTTTTTTTCCAACCTCTGACACAAACTGACCTCGTACTAAAGCGGAAACAGTGGCTGAAAAGCTTGCCGCAATCAACAATCCAGCTGTTTGACTACCTGAAGAAGCTTAAAGCTCTGAAACCTGTTTTTTATGGGAATACACTATAAAGAGCTACTTCCCATCTGTTGGGTAGAGTGGATTTTGATGTTCCATTCAATGTTCCAATCATTTAACAAGTGCTTGCTGAAGTGGCCCAACATGGAGGGCTCTCCTGCGCTTATTGAGTGCCATGGATGAGAATTCATTACTGCGTGTCTAGTCGCTGCTGCTCTGTTTATGTGTATATGCATTCAGCAAGCACTAAAGTGAGTGGGAGATTTATGATTCAGTTCTGGGACTTAAATATAAACGAATACTTTTGAAAAGCAATCAAAAGAAAATCTTGCCCTTCAAAGCTTTTATTTCTTGCTGGAATAATACTGTGCCAGCTGGCCACACCTGAAAGCTACCATATAGCCTTTTAATTGAATTCAGCATGTGAGTCATGCAGAGAGAAACGTGTTGTTCCTGGAGAGGAAACAAACAATTCGTTTTTGCAGAAACACAGTAGAGGAGGAGCTGAGGAGCTCCGTAGGAGTGAGCAGCTGTAACTGTGTCTTGTCTTGTGTCATCTGCCACCTGATTAAGCGTTTTTATCAAGATTTAATGTGACAGGATGATATAAAAGCTTCATTGACAACAGTGAGTTACTTTTCAGTTCTTGTATTTAGATAACAGATGTTTACATTACCTCTCTAATGATCCTATGTTGTACCTCAGCTTTACCCAAGCCAAGTTTTATAGAAATATCAAATGAAACGTTTTAAAATAATAAATTCTCAAAAACACTTAACTGCTTTGTGTTAATCTCACATATATTATGTTTATATGGTTCAGAGTGTATTTCTGAACAGAAATTTGTGTAGAATCAGAATAAACTTTGAAACCTTTATTTCTAAAATGTGTTAAACGTGCTGCATAAATTAAAATGTAGCTGATACAGACCAACTCCTGACTTTAGTCAGGAGTTGGTCTGGAGTTGATACAGACCAAAAAGTCAGGAGTTGATACAGACCAACTCCTGACTTTATTGTACAGTAAAATATACATTAACAGAAGGCATAATTATGCCCATTGATGCACTTCAGTGACTTAGTTTACCTGTTTGATATATATTGGTTATATATATATATGTTTTTTTTTTTTCCACTAAAATTGTTACTTGTCATTTTGAGAAAAATAAATAAAATTAAGTTAAATTTAAAGTTAAATAATTTAAAACACAGTATGCTCCTGAGATACTGTAATGCTAGAAAGCATTCTACATTAAACCAATTTTTTGAACAAACAAACAGTGCAAACAAAGGAAAGCAACAACTATACTTTTCTTCCTTTCTTTTATTTGGGAGTCGGAGCCTGAATTAGTGGTTTGCAATTTGTATGAAAGCACAGAATTTTATTTTTTTTGGTTAACAAGAAGTTGGTTTGGGTTTTTGCATTGTTTTGAAAAAAGGGAGTCAGTGTTAACACAAGAGAACTGTAATTCTAGTACGAGATGTGAAAATGGTCCAGCTACATATTAGATGTTTTTTTGCTTGGCTTTCAAATCCAAATTTTTTTGGCTACTACCTTTTTGCCGATTTTTACTACACTATACCCCACTTCTCACCTACACATACCTGTAGTTCTCGGACCACCCTCTTGATAAGGTAATTGCCCAGCTCCACCCCTTGCAGGCCAGCCTGGGTGGAGGAGATGGAGTAGAAGATGGCTGCGTTTATCTTGTTCACATCTTCTTCAGAGTGAAGAGTGGCAATCTCGCGTACTATACTCTATGAAAAGAAAAAAAAATGTTGTTTGTTGAGCTCAAAAGACAGATTCTGCATTACTCATCCAGACACAACCAAATCCTCAGTGTTCTTAGCTCGACAGCTGCAGCCACAAGACTCTTTTACAACTATAACAGAGATGCTGGAGCAATACTGTAGATATCCCTGCACTATTTCACACAATGGAATATTTCACTGTTGTCAAAACCACCTTTTCCTGAAATCGCAAGAGAAAGTAGTCAGCACTGTAGAGGTTGCTCCCGGAGGAATATGCAGTTTAAAGGTCTCTGTATTGTTTTTCACACAGCAGTAACCCATTTGTCAGCTAAGAGGAGGAACAAAATAGTAAATCCCAGATGTTTAACTCTCCTGCAAGGTGTGCTAAAGTGAGACAAATCATTATAATAGCCTGCAGCTATTTCTTCCTAACCTGAATGTTATCAGAGATGTCTTCAGAGAGGGCCACGTGCAGCACAACCAGGGGCTCTCCTGGCATGGCGGCGTGGGTGAAGGCATAACAGCGACGGTACGGCCCCACTCTGCGTTTCAAGTCAGTCCAGTTTCTTACAGGATGAACTGCCTCATACCTGGCAGGAGAGTGATAGTTAGTCTCCTTACAGCTTACAGTGTTAACAGGACACTTTTACTGTCAGTTTTGAGTGAGTTTTGAAAAGCAAAGTTTGTTGGTTTTTTTTCTATTTACAGCTCATTTTGCTCCTGAAACAAGTGCTGCTGACTGAATCAGCTGTAGCTAGCTTGCTTCTTCAGGAGCAGCTATGACTGGTTGCTAAGTTGCTGCTATGCTATGATTGGACAAATGCAAGGTTATAGTTGGATAATCACTTTTTAGGGGGAGAGGTTTCACAAATGCTCAGTTTTTATAATTTGTATGTAGGGAAAGAGTTTATTTGACTTTGGTGTTTTGTTTTTGTTTCGTGTTAAATGCTTTTTTTGTTTTCAAGTTATGTCATGCAGTTGATAGGAAAATGTGAAAAAAAAAGCAATGATGACTGGACCGAAAAAAAAACAAAAAAAAACAAACAAACACAGTCTGAGGGAACATAAATGCCCTTACTGGCTGATCTTTTGCAGGATCTCACAGGGGGACTGCCAGGTGATCCTCTCCAGACGGAGCAGACCTACAGAAAACCACTCAGACAGCAAACTCTTCAGAGTACCGTTCAAGTCCTAGGAGAGAATAAAGGTGAGAGTTTAGAAGAATTTAGAATAAACATTCACATATGGCTGGTAATAAAAATCCCTTTAATTATTTTATATATATACACAAAAGTATATATGCACATGATGCGAAAAATGCGGTATCCACTTTGTTATCTGTGCACCGTGAGGAATGTCCTTTTGTTAAAGCTGTGGAAGAATTTTTCAGACATTCCTTTATATCTTATAAGAAGAAACTCTATTAAAGTATTCTAGAAATGTCAGCTTTTATATGACTGTTAAAGAACTAGATAAACACAGTCTTTAAAACCTTATGACCTCTTATATTGAGAGAACTTACAAGCTCCTCCTGACCGACAACCAGGCTTGAATCTGTCTATAGGCTATAAACAATTCCATACTGGTATCTGACGCACTGTGTGGGGTGTACAGCTCCGTGGGTGTCTGTGTGCCTTTTGAATGTTTTCACATTATGAGCAGTGATTTGTTTGAGCTTGCAATGGGTGCAGAGAGGAGGCACTTCAATAAACAATTTGCCATTTCAAAGCAGGCCTGTCCTCCTGCAAAGGTCAGACTTCATTTAAAGCAAATCTCCTGCAAACACACAAACAAGCCCACATGCTGCATGCACCTAAACACACTCACACACGTAAATACAGCTTATATTGGCTGTTCCATAGGATGGCTTCACTTCAGGCTTACTCTAATGCCAGCTTGTCAGTCATAATAATAGCTAATACAAACAAGCTTGAACACAGTCATGGTGTGAAAGCCTCCAGCTGAAGTTCCCTGTGAGCAGCTATTGAAAACCCAAAACTAAATTTGAAATTCTTTCCCATTTATATGCATCAGGCCCTGCATTATTCAGCTCCATGGTTGAGAGGTTTCATGCTGAAAAATTCTATTGGGCAGGGATGAAATCAGAAGTTACCCTCAGAGAAAGACAAAAAAACAAGTTCAGCAAAAACTTCCAGCACTATTTATGTGATGGTACGTGTGTTTGTTTGTGTTCCTATAACTTTACAAGCTGCCTGAGGTGAAATTATCCATGATGGCTGACAATTCCAGCCTGGCATTTCAGTGTGTGTGTGTGGGGGGGGGGGTCGATGGGAGGAGGGCAGCACATCAACAATCCATGAGAGTGCAGCTGCTGCCTTGGGTAGCCAATTCCCATCCACACAAAAGGAAGGCCAAACTGTGTGTAAGATGTGTATGCCATTAACCTAGCAGAAGATGGAGTCTTTTGAAATGGAAGAGGCCTAAAATTCTTAGGAAGATGGAGAAGAGGAGGGAAGGGCAAAGAAGAAAATCCTGCACTCCATTAGAAAGACAATGAAGCAAAACTTTTTGACACTGGCACTCTGTCAAAGCAGCGAGGTGCTGATGTTTTGAGCCGATTCAGCCTCTGATATCTTCCGCTGCACTTACATCGTGATTATACAGAGACCGCAGTGCCTGGAAGGAACAATCTGTCCATTCAAGGCCAAATGACCACAGACTGCCAGACTGTTTATAGGTCAAGCTGTGTGAGTGTTCCAGCACCTTTAGTCCAGTAGGCTGCATGCCACTTGTAAGCCTGGCATGCCTGTTCAGGGGGTTTGGTGTTGGATAATAGTCACACTGATACTCACAGCCAGCTAAAATGATCTCTCTGACTTGTCTTTCCATCTTTCATCCACTCCGTTAGTGGAAAGTGAAAAAGAATGAAAGGCCGGGAGGTAAAAGAAGTGAGGGGGAACATCAAAAATCAATTACAAAACCAAGAGAGACTAATCTAGTGTAAAATTCAAAGTGACACTCTTGCAAAAACCACAGCATTCACAGCGTTGTTAAATCTAAACTCTCACCACTTTGGTAATTTTTAAAAATAGAATCTTTTTTTCCCCACTTTTTTTCTCGGCTACTTCGATTATCTTCATTACTTTTTGCAAGTTCTCTTTCCTCCCCTGGCATGCACACAATCCCATTACATGTAGCAAAAACTTTATATTTACTATGACCTTTCCTCATTTTTAGCCCAATCAATTCTGGCAACAACAAGATGAAAAAAGGGCTCTGTATCCCTTAGGCCAAGATGGTCAGCGCTCGGTACAGTGAGCACTCTGTAGGTAGCTCAGACCTTTTTAAGCTACAAAAGGTCTCAGTGGGCCTTGGCTATTGAGATTGAATACATCTGAACCACCTCTCGGCAGGAATAAAATAGATTTTGAGCAGGAGAATAGAGGCTAAAAGTCCTCCGGTGTTAGTGGATTCAGGGTCTTTGAAAATCAGTGAGCACTATTTCAATGAAATGCAACACAGAAACAGAATGAAAAAGATTTTATACATATTATTTTGGCCCTGAATGATCTCAAGCAGGGTAGTTTGAGTTTGACCATTACAGCTCGATATGGCACACTTAAGTTTTATAATCTTTATTACTGCAACCTGGTATCTGCTTTACATAGGGCAAAAAAAAAATCCCTCATCGTGTTTCACAACACCAAACAACCACGCATCTCCAAATGGTGAGTTTCTGTACTCTATAGCTTCTGTAAAGCCACTGGTCAGTTTACAGTATAGCTCTCCACATCAGCTCAGAAAGACTCCAACATAGAGACAGAGTCAATGTCAAGAACACAAGCAAGGAATATGGTTAATAGACCCAAGCTTCAATAGTTAACAATTTAATACTGCTCATAACTATTGCTTGCTTTCACCGAGGGGCATTTTTGTTTTACTTTTTGCCCCCATAGGCTCAGATGTTGCTAATGAAGGTATAGCTAAAAGTATGTAATGAAAAGATTACTCAGTAGAGTGAAAATTTTAAAAAGAACTTCCTATAAGAAACCGCGATGGGCATGTTTTCCCCATTTCATGATATTTTAAACTATCAGGAATGAATTGATAAG
>JAUZTA010000028.1:292889-305348 GCA_034780835.1 Ctenochaetus striatus | reverse complement strand
TACACACTGTTTGTTATCACATAATAGCCTAACATAGCCTAAATCACATGAACAAGTATCAGATTGCAATGGTAATAATCTGCAATATTAATCCATTTAATGGGCTAAAGCTCAACTATAGATAGGCCTAGCCTAGATATTTTTCACAGTAACCTACTACGCATGTTTGCTATTACTGCTATAGGCCTACATCTAACCTCCGGCCCTCCCATTGAGCGACCTAGAGTGATCTGGCCCTCCATAGAAAAAGTTTGGGGACCACTGATTTAGAAGAAAACACACAAACTCCTGAAATGAGGGCAAAATTTAGATGCAATTAATTCTCTTTAAAATATTCTTGTATCATGGTAGAGTTTCTTTTGGTCTGAAGCTGTAAATTATTACTAACTTTTGTTGTATTATTGATGTATTTTCAAAGAATTAATCTGGTAGTGGTTTGCCACTAGCAGTGTTACTCATATTTCCCACTCTGTCTTCAAGTGTGGATACTGTTTTTGAATATTAACTACCACCAACATTGCTGAATAGTTGAGGGGGTTTTGAGCATTTTTGCTGTTTTCTCTGGAACTATAAGACCTGCTTGAACAAATCCGGCACTTTAATCCAACAGTTGTCTCTCACTTTTTCACTATGATGCAAATGAAGATGCAAGAAACTGATATAAAATAATGGCAGTGTTTATGCCTGCAAACTTTTTACTTAAACTGCATTATATTCCATTAGAAGTTTTTTCATTGCATTGAACAGAACCAACGTAATGGTTATCATAAGTGACAGCAATCAGCCATGATTTTCTCTATTACAGTGGCTGTGTAACTTTGCACACCGAAGGGCACTTAATAACATGCTACTGCTAGGAATTTAAAAGTGTATCATAGTGGATTTCATTTTCTCTTGGCATACAAAAATACCTTTTAGAGGATTGCATATCCATTTAGAATAGCCATCTTCTTAAATAAAAACAATAATGATTTTTATTTAAGAAGATATGACAGATGTGTTAGTTTACATAGGATTGTAGTAAAAAAAATACCGAGATAGCCATTGTCAACCTCCAATTTCATCTATTGTGGCTATCTTACATTCTCCAAAACACATCTCTAGGGAAACTCTATGTGATACTCTTTCTTCTTCTTGTCTTTCCTCTGCATCATTTGGTGAAATAGAATGCATTTTTTTTCTGGCAGGTTGGGAACTTTTTGTTGTTTGCCTGTGTGCAATCGATCAACATGCATAATTCATAGTTAGTGGGTTAAGAACAGCTCGGCTTCTTTCTCGCCAGGCTGTTTGATTTTCGTCTCTCTATCTGCCGCCCTCAGGGAGAGCTACAGCACTGCCGCTAAATCACTTTACACACACCCTCATGAGTGGGAGCACACATGTGTAGACAAAGATTTACAAGTGTGGACACACAAATCATATCAATTCACACATTTATGCCTAATGCAGAAGAAGAAGTGGTTATTGAAGCTCTAGAAGCTTTCAGAATCAGCTCCTGCTGCTCAAGTGAGTTTCTTTTCATAAAGTTAGATATAAGTATCATCAAGCAATAACAAGAACTGTTCAACCTCTCCCTCTGGAGAGCCTTTGAGTCTGACACACAAAGTGTGATTCCCCATTAAAAGATTTAAGCCTGCACTGCCTTCTTATCTCCACAATGGAAAATGTGCTTTGTGTCCACTGAGTCGCCAAATACCATCAGTCGTGAGAAATTCCCCACAAAAGGGAGACAAATCCTAGTCCTGTTTAAATGTTTGGGATCGACTTTCACAAATGGTTGATTCTTCACAGTTAGATGACTGAGCAGAACTGCTCCATATTTTTGATTTGGTGTTTACTGTTTTGGGGTTTTTTGAAAATCCTTTTTTCAAGCAGGTTTTATTTTGTATAAAGGGTTAACAAAAACATTATTCTTTGTACATGAAGAATAAAACACTGTGCAATAGTTTAACCAGGCCAAAAAATAAAGGGAGCCAAAGATAATTGTGAGCAACAGGATGCATTAATAAAACAGTCACTGTCAAAAGAAATTTGAAGCTTAGAATCAAAATCTGTTCAGATGTGTTCATTTTAAATACAAACATGTTGCTGTTTCAGTGTTAAAGGCACAGTATCGCCCATGACACGCTAAAATTAACAGACATGTTTCTTCAGCAAATCTATATTTTAGATTTTTGGAGTAGAATAAGTAGGTTTGGTTAAAGTTCACGTTAGTTATTAGTTGGACATTCTAATGTCAACAGTTACATGTTTAAATTGACAAAACACAGGTCAAACTTATTCCATCGAGCCAGTTGTGCTGTTTTTTGTAGTTCAACTGTGATCTTGGGTAGCTTGCCTTTTCCTGGACTAAAAAATACAAAATCTAAGTGTATTTTGGGTGAAAATTGTATCTGTAGTAATGTCATTAGTCTTCTGTTGGAGTCTGGTCTATTTCAAATTAAGATAATACGATTGGTGTCAGAGTTATACTTTTTTATCTGATTAATGTAGCAATTATCAAAGGATATTATTAGAACAGGCAATTCCAATCTTTTGATTAGAAGTGAATCCACCAAAACAAGTTTTTATATGGCCAGTGTTAGTTTAAGCTGTGCACCCAGTGTGACTGACTAAACATGAAATGGATTCTTCCCGGTGATTCAGTGTTGTAAGTTAGTCCACATTCTTTCAGTAACAGCTGCTTGATTGTCACGTACTACACAGTCACTTCACAGCTATGCTCCAGACTGCAGTGATCTAATTTGAATGTATGGAAACAAACTCATGTGCATTGGTGCATAGACATTATATCAGTCTGCTAGCCCTTCAGTCCTTGATCTCGATGTCCATCCATCCATCCACTCATCCATCCATCCAGTGGTCCCTTGGGCAGTGGCCAAGGTGAAAGAAAGTAGAGAGGCTGGGACGAGAAGGTAACAATATAGCAGTTGACAGGAGTAAAGGCAAAGAGAGGAAAGACTGAGAATGAAGACTAAGAAGGATGTTGCATTTGAGGGCTTAAAAATTAAGATTATAATTCATACAAAACCACAAGAGGAAAGAGGTAAAGGAGAAGGGGGCACTAAACTATATCCAGGTTTGTCAAACAAGGTCCCGGAATACAAGAAGCCTATTCAAGCAGCTGTTCTAATGAGGTATACAATTTGCATCAGATCAGCTAGAGATACTCTTAGTTTGCCCAAAAACATAAGTTTTTTTTATGGCTAAGCTGATGCATTGAAAGGAACATGCTTGTTGTTTTGTGCAGCATTTGTCGCAGGTATCCTTGCTTTCTAGATGGAGGCATTAAGTTACTTAAGAAACCTCAGGCACTAGTAAATTTACAGGTATGAACAATGCTTGCCTGTTATTTAAGAAAAAGCTATAAATGATGAATGCCCAAAATAATATGATTAATTAAGTAGTTTTTTGTGTGACCCACATCTCAAAGTTTTTCAAATATTCAATCGAAAATAATTGAAAAAAAGAAGCAGGGGATTGTTCAAGAAAAAACTTGTATTCTTTAACAATTTAGACACAGCTAGTATATTTGCTTTTAACAGTTAATAAGGAGTAAAGAATGATTTACAAGATGTGCTTCATAGTGACTGTAAACCAGCCAAAAGATGCTCTTATGCAAAGTGACCAAAGTGACATTTAAAGATGCATCAGGCAACGTTGCAAATATATGGAACGTGAAATCACTTAATCGCACACACCACACTCATGTCCTTTCTCTCTCTCTCTCTCTCTCTCTCTCTCTCTCTCTCTCTATGTCTCTGCCTCCCTTTCGAAATGTCACTCAGCCCTGTTTCCTGCATTAGTGTTCCACTCATCCAGTCCAGCCGCTTAGAGGAGCTAATAGCTGGTCTGACAGCACTCGCTCAATACACAGCACAATTACTGCCTAGCCCAGCATGGCACAGCCATCACACCGTGCAATCAGAGCCCCCTCTCGCTTTCTCCATCCCTCTCCCCTGTCCTGTCACTCTCCAACTCTCCATCAGGGTGGCTTCGTTTCTCATCTCTCCCTAGATTTATCACCTCCCTGCCCCGCTGCATTGTCGTCCATCTCTCATCATTTTCCTTTTACCTCCATTTTCTCTCATCCATCTCCCATCTTTTCCTTTCCATCTATGAAGTATGCTGTTTCCCCACACCATTTCACCCTTTCGCTGCTCGCCTCTCACCACTTGACTCAGATCAAAGTGTCAGGCCAGCAGTAATCAATGAGAGACTGATTGAGTCAGCGTGAATGTGTGTGTAAGTTTATGTGTTCTTTTGTACTTTTGTTGGTGTGTGTTGTTTGTATGCTTCGGCGAGTATGAAAAGCAAAGATGCAGCTTCATGATCTGTATTTTCTATTTTTTTGTGCAGACTAAAGCAAACTGGTAAACAGGCTGGGTGATCAAAGTGTGTATGCATATGTGTGTGTGAGACGAAGGTAGTCAGTCAGTCAATACTCTCAATCAATACTGTAATAACTCCTTTTCCCTGCAGACACTCAAAGCCTCACTCAAGACCAAGTTCAGTTGTTTGCTCTGTGTGTCTTTCATCACCTGTCAGCTGAGCCACACGTCCAGGGATTGATGGTAACGCAGCCAGATGGAGCTTCATGAGACTAGCATGACAAACAGAGTCTTTGAAGTGTGGGGAAATGTGTGTGTGTGTGATCCTGCCAGAGATGAATGACCTCAAACTGGTGTTTTGTCTCCATTCAGCTGCTCTGCTGTAGAGACTGCTTCTGCACAGATGACCCACCCCCCTTAATTACATTGTTAATGACTCATCCCCCTTAATGATGTTTGTCGTCTCTTGAGCAAAGAAATTAGCCAAAGGGGGGAGTGGAGAATTTCGGAGGTTGAGGTAGGGGGGAGGGAAGGTTGGGCAGAGGCAGGGTGTAGCAGAGAAAGACATAGGCTGAGAGGAGGATAAAGAATAAATGAAGGTCAGATGGTTGTATCGAAGGAGGAGACAGTGTTAAAAAATGTGTTAAGTATGAGACTTATAAAGTATTTTATTGTGGAAAAAGATTAATCACCTTCATAAAGTCAAAATCTTCTTGATATTTAATATTTGTAACTGCAATATTTTGAGCATAAACTTGCTTGTGGATCTTTATTTTCCCCTCTTACTTGTCGTTCCCTTTATTTACTGATTTGCACACACTAATCCACTTGTTAAATACCACTATTATTGAGATTTATTTGGTTATATAGTGCAGATTTCTATAAATATGAAAACATAATTAATCTGTTTATTCGGGTAGAATTGTGCATAAGTTCTTTGTTATCATCGCCTAATGTTTGTCCCTGGCGTATATTTTCTGTAGCCCTACAGCAAAGGGCATGACTACAACTTATGTTACAAGTTTTGTTTTGTTCAAAAATTCAAGTCAAAAGTTGATCAACCAGCATCAGCATAGTTCTACCTTTAAAATTTAGGCTAGCATTGCTTTCACACTGAAAATCCAAGTAAGACACAAATTTTAAATCATTACTTGTTGTGGGGCACGATGCTGTGCTTTGCGCTGATTTTGTTACTGAAATACTGAGTTAATTGAATTTGACTACAAATATTCACATACATAAAGCATATTCAAAGGATCCTGGTCTTACTGGGAGGCAAAATATATGACAGTTACAATCAAGAAGACCAGAGAAGAAGTTATTTTGCACATCTTTGAACCCTGGTGTGTAGCTCTCCTTTTCAAAAGGATGACGATAGGTTAGGAAATGGTACATTAACATTTTAATTGTTTCATTAAGATTAAGTCCATAGTAAGCTAGATAGAGAGCTGTGTGTTGACTGATTTGATTTGAATGCAACACACTTGTCCTAATCCTAATCCTTACTATGTAGCACTGACATTGCTTTATTAATCCACCCCATCCCCAGTTTGCCTTCCTTGATTGATGAGCTAACATCACTTGGGAGTGAGGAACATTGCAAGTTTGTTGGAAATGCAAAACTCTTCCTCATGTTGCCACTCATTTCATTTGGTGTCATGTTAATCCATCCAATGCAGCTTTCTAAGAAAACATTGACTTCATATTTATTGATGAGGTCAGACAGACGGCAATTTAGAAACATGCCTGGGAAAAAAACAGACATGGACTGTTGGACTTGTGCACTGTGAATATACAAATTTTACTGATCTTTTAAAATTCCTTTTTTTCCAAGTACCAATTGTTAGCTTACATTTTTAGAATAATTGAGACTAGATTTTTTTATTAGGGGGGGCAGGGTTAGGGAAGGGGTCATGTAGAAAATAAAAATGTGTAGTCCAGTAAAGCACCAAAAACTTTTGGTGTCCTGATCAAGGCCACATTTTCTTGCTTATAATTGTTTTTTTAATTTGTAAGAGGAGAATGTGGTATTCTCACTAAAATGCAGCTGTTTTGTACATTTTTCCATTTCTTAAAGGCAAATTCAACTGTGTTTTGAAACCAGTCCCCAGGCATCTCGATGATGTTTCACATGTCATCGCTGACTGACTTCTAAAACTGGAAAAATGGAAGCTCTAGTAAAACTAGCATATACTGTGATACCTCCTTGATGTTTCTTTCAACAGCTGCTGAGTCATCGGCTGCTCCTGCACACACACAGCATTGTTTTCATCTCTCATTTTACAAAGCAGAGGATCTGGCTGTTGTGAGCTGTCTCTCTTTCATGAGTTCAGTTGGCCCGACCTGTCCAAACTTCCAGCAAAGATCTGTCTGCATCTCGGCACTCTATTTGTTATCCTGTTGAATCAAAACACAAAGTGATAGTGTAGAGTCACAGAATGTACAGAGTGCTCTAGTCACAGTTGACAAGATCTGATTACCTGCCTGTGTGTCCAGTGGGATGTCAGAAGGGACTACAAACTGTTTAAGAGCCAACTAGAGGCTTTTAAATACCAGTATTGACATTGTCCAATAGATAAACAAATAAAACTTTGAACTGAATACATTTACCAACTTTCCTACAGAACTTAACTTGACTTACATAAGAAATCCATTATTTAAGAAATTACATAAAAAAACACATTTAAGAAATGAATTTGTTAGGAAGTGCAAACATGAACCATTAGAAGGTGTCCAGATGTGCAGCATGATTTTCCCATGCATTATAGCTGCTTTGAGTTTAACTCTGATAATTATACATCCTGTAGCTCTCAAGCACAGCCAGTGTGTGTCTGGATTGATTACTTCACATTTAAGTACAGCATGCAGTATCTAGACTCAGTACATTCCCTCATGTCTTGAATAGTATTGTACTTATTTCCCGACCAGGGCAGAAATGTTTGGCGCCAATGTTTTGGTTCGTCATCAAGGCCTAAAGGAAGCCCAGGGGAAAGTAGGAAGTTTGACATGACTGTGCAAGGAGAGCTCAAGGATAGTACAGGACAGCTGTCCCCATAGTCATTAGGCTGCCTCTACCCCCTCCATTTGCACTCATCATCCATATCTATCTCACAGAGGTCTCATCCCCATTCACAGAGGTCCTTCTCTTTCTCTCTGGTGGTTTTGCCATCCTGGCCCTATGTTTCTTACTGCATGCTAGATAAATGCTGTCCTCTGCAGGCTCTCTGCCTCTGTCCTTTCCCTTGTCCCTCACCCTTCTGACCCTTAAAGAACGTCTCATTCATGACTGATGTTCCTACTCCATCCCTGGGCCCTGTCATCCCTAATAAAAAGAATAAACTTATATTACGTTCATACCTATGGGACTTCTCTGTCCAGAGAGTAGGAGGAGTGATGAGTGAGGACAGACCGAAGGTTAGGAGTTAGAGAGAGTTGACAGTAAATGAGGCAGGATGGCAACAAAAAGCAACGACAATGTGTAAAAAGGCACAGCAACAAGAATTAATAATAGAAGGACGTTAGTGGAGGGGTATTGTGTTGGCATTGGTCTTCTGGCATACCAAGTGACTAATACCTTATTCAAGGTCTTCCTTCTTACCCTTCATGTCTCTCAGACAGGTAATCTTTGTGTGTCCTTCTCTTTCCTTCACCTTGTCTCACTTGATGTGATCAATTGGCAGTTGGCACTTTAGGCTAGCTGTTTCCAGTCTTTAAGCTTGCCATAATTCTCAGATGTAGAACTTTTTCTCTAAGAGACCACAAGGAAAAGTCCTTCAAGAAAAACTTCTTAATTTTCGCTGTTCTCACACAGTGTCTCTCTCTGTCTCCATCATTCTAGTGTGAAGATGGTGCTGCTGTGGACAGCTGGCGATGTCTTCAAGACCACCTACTTTGTGATAAAC
Organism: Ctenochaetus striatus; assembly: GCA_034780835.1. Classification (NCBI taxonomy): domain Eukaryota; kingdom Metazoa; phylum Chordata; class Actinopteri; order Acanthuriformes; family Acanthuridae; genus Ctenochaetus; species Ctenochaetus striatus. The sequence goes on along the minus strand of JAUZTA010000028.1, from coordinate 297,115 downwards.
GAAAGCCCGGCTCAGTTCTGGGTTTGTGGTTTATTTCAAATCCTAATCGATGTGGCCATCCTGCTGCAGGTCCTTTTCTACAACCAAGACACGAGAGTCAAGCTAGGCTGAATATGGTGCTGCTGCTTTGAGAACCATAGTTGGTGCAATTTTGATCATTTGTGGCTTTTTATTTAGGCATTATCACAGAAGGCATTGAGCATCAATAACATGGAGAAAACCAAAGTGGAAATAGAATTTTTTAATCTTTTTAATGTTAAACTTTGAGCCAAAGTATAAATCATGTTTGCATCGTGCAGGGTCAACTTACCTGCAAGTGCAATTGAGCAGATTACTTCAGCTTTGAACAAACTACTTATCTTTGCCTTTGAATTGTTAGTTAGATGAGAAAGTACTTTTATGCTTTTTTAGGAGCCTACTCTATTTATTTGTTCTGTGCTGATTATTACTTGGATCCTGAAGCACATTGGACATGGAAACTGTAAGAGGGAAACATTACTCACTCTGGCAGCTCACTAACGGCAGATCTGTGCTGCTGTATTGGCAGCTCTAACAACCAGTCCTGCACCGGTAGCCCCACACTGGAATCTACTGTCTGACTGATGAGTTTCCCACTTCAACTTCCACACCTCACTGGGCTTGTGTGTATGCTTGTGTGCATGCTTGTGTGCATGTGTTTGATTGAGACTTTGTGTAGCAGCAATTGATTTTTGCCAGTGGCGTCCAACACCAAACCAAGGCCACAGAACGAGCACCAAGTAATAGTAACCACATGCTACATCAATCTCAGTATTGTGACTGTGCATGGTGCTTTAATTGACTAGCGCTGCAGGTCCTCCAAGAACTATAAAGTACAATGAAAAAATGCAGTCAATGCACAATGTTTTGCACTGCACCTCAGTCACAAAATCTTTTGCAGAAATTAATGAGCACATCACTTTTCAGATCGAAAGCAGTGACAGTCTTACTGAATATTCATGGCATTGTCATTTTTAGCATATGTCGGCATCCCTTTACTTTTGTTAAGCATCCTATAATTTTCTGGTTCTAATGAGTTCCTATTCTTTTAAAAACCACACACTTTTAAAAAAAAAAGAAAGTGAAAACTGATATGACAACATGACAGTCATGAGCGTTGTGGAAAAGTGATGGTTAAATCAACAAGCTCTGCAAGAATATTGCAGTATATTTTACCCTCATCTTTTATTGAACACATTCAGTCTTTATACTCCTTGGCAAAAAAGACTTATAGAAGAGAAATGGCCCTCTTTTTTGAGGTCTAATCAAGTATGAAGAAATATACTTGTAGAGTCCACACTAAAATTATGTATAATGCTATTTGTACAGAGGAGTTTAATTCCTATATTTCACTTTTGAAAAGTCAAAGCTTGACATCTTTATTAGGGACTGAAATCTCCAGGCACATCCAAATATCCACAATGAATTGGCATTTAAAACGACTTTAGGTGCATTTTGGTGCACCTCAAGCACCAGAATTCCTGATTTTTTTTACATGTTTTAATCATGTATAAATATCTTTTTTTTAAGTTAACTGCATGAATTGAGGAAACATTTTATTTGAAGGTATCTTACATTCTCCTCCTTGCCAGAAAATAATTAAACGAGACAGAATGCTCCACTGTGCTATTAATGTTACTGTATATCTCCAGCAGTGGAGAGCAGCCTCTCTGCTACACCATTTGCACCAGGAAAAGTCATTGCTGTGCAAGACACTGAGTGGGCACAGGGCACAGGTATATGTGGTGAAACATACTGAGCTATTTTTTTCACTACAGAGTCATTTGAAGTTGTTTCATGCTGCAACTTGTCTCATTACTGTTGTTCTGCTCTGCTCAGCTAGCAATGGTCTTTGAATCACAGTGAAGAAGGAATTCATAATATTCAGTTACAATTATTTAGTCATTATATTAAAAAAATAACTTGCTTGCTTTTATGAAAATGAAAATGTGAAAGTTACTCGAGAAATAGAGTGTTTGGATTTCAGGTATTGTTTGCCGCGCTGCCTTAACAGTTGAGTCCTGTCTGTCCCTCAAAAATGTGAGCTCTGACATCGTAATGCATTTGATCCTGTCTGTCATCACTAATCTTTATATATATTATATCACCGCCCTCAGTGAATATGTAACTTGAAATTGTCAAATTCATGGCAATGGTCATAAATTTGGAATACCCCAATTATTCTCTATTTTCTGTCTTTAGAAAGAGCTTGTCTGAGGTAACTGGTTATAGCAGCCAGTGAGTGACCTTGGCAGCGAAGGCAGCAGCAAGGTTACTGAGGGCTGTAATATTTAACCCCAGACAGCAAAAAATAATAAATAAATAAATATCAACTAGATCATATGACCTAAAGCTTTAGCAATGTAAGTCATATGTTTTATTGGCCATCACATATTCAACACAGTACCTGTGTTTCAGAACTCCAACATACCCATTATCAAAAAAAAGGCTTAAGTAGAGTATAAATCATAAATCCAGGTTTAAAAAAAAAATCAAGACTGGACCAGAAAGTCAAACTACCCTCCCTTTAGCCTTAAAAAACTTTCAAATACCGTCCCTTCATCTGACCCTCCCTTACCACCAAAATCAGTTTCATACAGTCCCTTAGATTAGCTAATTTAGTTCCTCTGTCACTGAATGTTAAGTAATTCCTAGATGGGTGATATAATGTCTTCATTTTCTAAAAATGCATCATTAAACAGAGAACAGTTTATGTAATGCATACCATTATGTAAACATTAAGGCCTTTTTAATCCATTCCAGCCCTCCAAAATGCACAAATATTTTATTCAGAAGTTCATTAGTAATCAAAACACTAAATCTAACAATGACATCTCAAGGAGAAATGGTGGTCTTATTACCTGTTTATCAGTAGTTTCCCACAAAAGCACTACTTGGGCAACCAAAACAGTGCCAGCAACTAATCAGCAGGCAGAGCAGGTTCCTTTTTCTTCCCCTGAGGCACAGTTTAATTAAGTAAATAAACCTACTGCACTTGCATATGGTGTCTCTCAGTCACCTTTTAACTTAGCAGCCAGTTTTTGCTCATTAGTTGGTATATGCCTGTCTGCCTTAAGTTTTACTCAGTAAACATCTAGTTTAAATACAAACACAGCAGTGATTATAGTTTGCATCATGCAGACAACCTTTTTCCTGCAGCTGCCTTTATGCCTCAGTCATTAGATAATATTTGTAAGGACAGCAGAATTATATCTTAGTGTATTTCAGTTTTATCCTCAGGGTCAACATGTAAAAATGTGTAAATATGCATACACCTACTAGCTCACCACCCCCAGTGCTGGTGCTACAGGTTCCTACTAGCAAAATAAAGTATGACATATGATCCTCTCTTAGGATACTTAATTTTCATTTTCGCATGCTGTTTTGGTGCAGATTAAACTAAGAAGACCTAATAACGCCTTTGGCTTAAAGCTGTAGCTATAGCTTCATATTTGCTGCACACATGACAGTATCAGTCTTCTCATCTAGCTTTCAACAAGAGCGCAAATAGGCAGATTTCATAAAATGTCAACATATTGCTTTGAGGTTAATATTTTCATGTAAAGTTATATTATCAGTCACTGTAGGCATAATTAGGTTACAGCCAAAGAAGCAAACACAATATGAAGAGCAAAAGCATTTCCTTCTGCTGTATGTCTTCTATATATATGTATGTTTGTGCATATAACAACGTACAGGGAATGTAGAGAAGTTTTAGGATTATGTGCTTGACAGATGCACCTCACTGTGCCATATATTGTATTATATTTTTTCATTATAATACACACTATTTTTGTATTGGTCTTAGTGCTATATTTAAAAATGTCAAGGTTGCTGATAGACTGTCCTAATAACGCAGCCTGTCAGCTCTGTTGTTCTGTGACCTTCCATGATATAATTCACTCTATATGGGTATACGTTCTTTTCTATTTCAGTTATCTTACATTACATCACTTAGCCATATTGTAAGCTGGATGTGTCTTCTCTCCTGCATACTACAACATTGTATTGCAATTGCCTTATTTCTGTATTCTATATGGTCTTATCACCAGATAAGTATCTCTATATTGTCTCTCTCAGCAGAGACTGAGAACAGCAGACTGGATGCAGTTTAATATTTGCCCTCCATGTATCCTTTTGTCTTGAAGGGTAATAGAACAGATTTCATTGCCTTACCACTACAACACTGATAAGAAATAATAAGTGAT
>JAUZTA010000028.1:279946-292789 GCA_034780835.1 Ctenochaetus striatus | reverse complement strand
GTATCATGTTATTTTCTTAAACATAAACTATTTATCTTTCTTTTATATTTGTCTCTTGTTATTGGCTGTGTTTGTTCTAAGAAAAGAAGGTTTGACATTGACATTGTAAAAGAAAAACAAAAAGAACTCATCTGAGCCCAGCAGGCTGCTGCTGTGACTTACAGCAGGATTTAGAGGATTTTTACCCCAAAAATCCATCCAGTTTCTGATCTGAAACCTGATGTGAACCCTTTGTTTAAGCCAGCTAAACCAAGAATGTTAGACCCTGAATCGTACAAGGATAAGATAAAGTCTGATAGACCTGTACATAAATCCTTTCTATACAGCATTTCCCACCGCTGTTATTATACGGAGCTGTACTATACAGCAGACTGTGTGTGAAATTTGTCCTGGGAAAACCTTAATTTCTTCTTTTTAAAAACAGATTGACCAACCTGTGCACCTAATAAAGTATGAAAAAAGTCAAAAGAGAGCCAGACTGTGGCACATAAGAGAAACTGATAAGTGAGGGTTAATTGAGATGTGTATTATGTTAAGACTCTGTTCCACTGGGCTTGTGAATGATATCGCACAGGTGCATACACTAATTCAAATGTGAGACCAAAGACAGTCAGCGCGAAAGAGCACTGCACTACTGATGGTAAAATATTAAAATGGATACAGCTGATAATGGGAGGCTCTTTATGCTTTATAGATGAGTTGGAAAAGGACAAACTGTGTGCTGCACCCTTTACTGTACTCATCTCCCGAACTGCCTTGTACATCCATTAATTATAAGCTGACTACAAGTCAGACTGGAGCCATATTGGATGGCATAATGTCATACCTGTAGCTTTACCATTTACATTTTGCCTAAATGTCATAGCTGTTCTGTACAGCTGGCAAAGGCACATGAATTTGCCCATGAAAAACTCAAGATACTTAATAGTAATTCTTTTCCTAATGGACTGGTGGTGCTGCCTGCCTTCCTGCCTTTTCTGTCCACCCATCCATCAGCTTATCCGACATGTCTGTCAATACAGTGGCTTGTTTTAATGATGGATGAGGTGAGCTAAAATTGTCTACCTGCACTTTACTCTGTGATGTGCTGGAGGGCCCTGTCCTGCTCCATTTATTAAGTGTCACGCTGTGAATGACAGTAATGTGCACTTTTCATCTCCATAAAGTGTTCTAAACATCAGTTTATACGCAAACCAATTGGAGACAATGCCAGATTTAGTACTCTATTGCAACTATTCAGTGTTTTGATTCACTAAAACAATCTATAGCGACTAAGATGAGTATTTTAATTTTCAAAGCTACTAAGAGCATCTCTCATTTTGATGTTGTTAGTTTGACAGTAGGAGGACAAAGTTTAGAGGTCGTAACCTCATCTTCTAGTGGATATTATTCAATTTTTTTATTTTTACTCATTTATGTAGTGAACTCCAAAGAGAGCCAGACTGCAACTCCTATTGAAAGTCGGCTGTATTTTTCCCAGTCTTTCTGATCCCATTAATGGCTGATGACTTAATTTGATTGTTAAAGAAAATTACTGTGGCCTCACACTGACTGATGTGAAAAATTACATTATATGTTTATGTTCTCACTGCTTTAAAGTCTCCATTTTAAAGGTGATGCCATAATTTCACATGCACCAATCAGACTCCAAAAATTTAAGCAGATTAACCGTCAGTTAAACTGTTGGCAGTTAATCTTTCAATAAATATTAAAAATGTCTGTTTTTTATGCTTATTGAATCATTTTGAAGTTAAAGACGTAAACCTCCGATGTGAAACCCAGTTCAACATATAAAAACAGATTTTTCTTATTTATTTACTTTATTTTTTTTTCTGTGTCTTTTGTACTCATTTTCAAAGAATGCCAAGAGATTATATGAGAAATCTGTCGACAAGCTGCTACTTTAATCTCAGGAGCAGCTCTGACAACCTGTCCAAGACTAATTATAAAGGCTTTAAAGTCAAAGCTAAAATATTTGATAATATGTCACTTTGATATAATGCAACCATAACAGAGCTCACAAATTCACTGCTGATCAGAGCATTTAGCTGCTTTCTTGACTGAAGTCAACATGATGATGTAATAACAGCTTTACTTGTAAAATAAACATGATGAGCTTCAAAAACTGCCTTTAACAGCTGTATTAAAAGATCTTTTCTTAACTAACGTTCCCATAGTTATATAGCCTTGTGCACCATAATTGGCAACCAGATGTGAATGTTCTGAAAAACTAGTCTCACATCAGTTCAGTTGTATCCTTATAAGGGCAACCTGGTAAATCAACATTATCCATTTCATTCATGTTTCCACCAATAGCTGCACTTCATGGAAACCTTTTTTTTTTTTTTACACCAGCCCCTCGGTTATCAAAGTAGACATATGGCCATCCATTCTACTCAGATAATGAAGGCAGAATCATCCTGAATAAAAGGAAAAATGAGCAGACTATGAGCTAGAAAGAGAGATCAAACTCATATTAGTTTAGGGAATCCATGCCTGAAGCAGGCAGATGGTCTATATTAATGCACCTAGGTAAGCAGCAGAGCTACTCTAAAAGCTACTCAGCTGGAGAATGAGAGAGAAATTGATCTCCTTTCTTGTCATCAGAACTAATAAAAAACATTTTGCTGCCCAATTCTAGTAGGAGCAGCTTCTAAAATCGACTTTTGACCCCTTATGTATTTGAAAAGTTGATGGTGTTTCTCAGAGAGGAAAAGAGACGACAACAGAAAGCAGGACAAAGGGAAAAGAAAATTTTGTTTTGGAAAGTTGGCAGCCAGATGGTCTTTAAATCCATTGATGTTTCTTAGCCTGTTGGAGATGAAACAGGAAAGAGGGAGAAAGCATTGGGACACAGAAAAAGCAAGATTTAGAAAGAAGCAGTATCTATAATGGCGATAAATGCCAGCAATAGGGAGGAGGTTTAAGGGTTAACAAAGACAGCACAAGACAAAAGTACAAATATAAGGCACCAAGGGGAAAGACAAAGAGCATTTCAAACTGTATGCTTTTGGGAAATGTAGCGTAACCAGATGGCCCTGAGCTTAGAGCGGTCTCACAGTCCCAGAGCCCAGGACAGTCAGGCCCCCCAGGCATGTAATGGCAGGCAGGGCACAGTGGGACAGGATCAAACTCTCAAGATGGATGAGTTTTTTCCAAGGTCACCAACTACAGAGGATGGAGAAGTGCAAGGAAAAGGAGGACAAAGTACCCTGAGGGATATGATGTAAAGAAGACTTGGGCATCCTTAAAAAAAAATGCTTGTTTTGAGAATTTATAGTTAAGGAAATGTGTTTTCAATTAAATCACATGCACCTTTAATTGCTTCATTAGATTTGTTTGCTGAATCAATAGAATATATATGAAAAACAAACAAATTGTCTATTTTGAAACCTTCACATTAGATTTTAACAGCATATTACATAACAGATGTGAAGTCATAGAGCTGCATGACTCTATATTACTGTCCTGAGGCTTCTCCCTGTATAGACCTTGCACATCCATCAAGTATAGAGACTATATGAATATAGCAGATTTCTCACTATATGGAACAAGGACATTAGCTGTTCACATGAATGAAGATAATCCATCATAGTGAGAATTATTCTGCACACCTCAGCAGGGAGATTCTGCCTTCTATGCATTCCACACGTGCAGATTTTCACTTTCTCTCCACTTTACTTATTCAGGTTGTACTTTCAGGAAATATGTTTAAATGCACTCATCAGTTTTTGAATATTAAAAATAGATCAGGTGATCATGTTTGATGTGAAGTGTGTTGCTTAGCCCATAGAGATTTGCAGCTCCCTTATGCTCCACTGAGCTTGACGATACTCCACAGACCAATGGGTAATGTCATGGTGGCTCTTTCCACTGTCTATTATACATGAGCTGCATCACCTAGCCCTAACCCTAACCCTGAAATTCCTTACTCAGCATTTAGCAGCTATAGAGCTATTATTTCAGGAGAAAAAAAAATTAAAGAGCAGTAAATGAAACCTACATTTACTTTACTTACATGACATCTCAAACTAAATGTTAATATTGCTCTGTGTCTGAATGTTTAAATATGCTTTTCTTCACTGACATTTACTACAACTTTGAAAATTGTTAATAAATCAGAGTTGTTTTTTTAATAAAAAATATCAATAATGCAGCCTTAAGTGTTCTAGTCTTGATTTAATCTTTCATAGTTAGTTCCCAAAGTACATTGATGGCTAAGTAAAACATCAAATGGTTGTGTGGGTTCATACATTATTCATCTCTTTTTAGATAAAACAATTACTTGATTAAATGGTTCACAACAAGAAAAAAATTCTAATTAAAAATTTAGGTCATCATTTTTGCAAAAATGATGATATTCAGTGATTCCACTTTTGTTTTGTATTGTGATGGTTTCAAATGTTAATAACTGCTGATTGTTTCAGTATTCTGCTATGTTAAATCAGATGGCTTTTCAGACGGGTTTTTGACTTTCATCTTGATCTTTTAGAAAATTTTGATACAGGGACTTTTTATTTATGACCAATAAATCAAGAATTAGAATAACAAACAATTAACATGTGAGGGATTATTGGTCAAGGCCTAAGTTACTAAAGGCTGAGTTATACAACTCTTATTACATGGAGTTGCAAACTAACTCTAAGTCATCGTGCAAACAGTTTGTGTTATTTCCTTTCCAGGTGAGTAAAAATCACATTTTCAGCACTGTCCGAAAATAAGGAAAATACCAACTTTTGTGCACTCATCTCTCTCTGCAACGTCTTAATGCAGCATCCCACTTCTTCACCATGCTGTAAGAAGGAGCACCATTGTCTAGAGTTGCCTTCATGTCTTTGTGGAGCTCCTTGGGGAGCCCTTGAGACGGAGGCAGCCACGTAGAAACAGGACTGCAACCAGGACTGCTATCTGTTTTAATTAGTTTTAAAGTTAATTTACCCAAGGCAAAAAGCACTTAAATCTCAGGTATTTATTTTCTTTTTTAGGCAGTGCTTAGTGACCGTGGAATGAGTAAACCAGGCCTGAAACAGGCAGATGGTGTAGGGGCCCAGTGCAGCATAAAACAGCCAGAAGAGGAGGGGGCGACCCAGCAGAATGAAGATCAAACCCCTCTGATGAGCGGTCTCATCTGGCCTGCGACTCCAACCGTGGATTCAGAACCAGAACAAAGATCAGAACACAGTATTGCAGGTCATGCATCACACCACAGGCAAGATGTACATAATATAAAGACCAAACAGCTGAGACAATCTAAAAATGCAACTGTACACAATGACCTCCTTGTTAGTTATTCTACAGAAGGAAATGTTATTGCACTGTGTTTTGCAATAAAAAGTGTTTGTTTGAGGCTCCTGTACCCACTGAACTCACAGACAAAGTTACATTCTCTAGGTCTCCTTGACAAGGCCATTTCCCCGTCATCAGCTCCCTTTATAGAGAGCATGTTTTCCTTCGCTTTTAGTGACATTTCTCCATTTGTCGATGAAGTCCACAGATGGCTAAATAGCTCTTTCCCCATCTCGTTCTGACTCAGGATTATTCTATAATCATTAGTTCTCTGAAGGTGACAGGTTCTTCAATCTGAAGTTCTGCCAGTTCTTTCTTTAAGGACTTTGTGTGACTATGAGCCATACACTGTGTGTGCGTGTGTGTGTGTGTGTGTGTGTGTGACTGAGCGCTCATACTGACTGCCGTGTGTGTACGTGTGGGTGTTCACATGCTGTCTGTCATGACGGAGAATGCAGCACAGCGAGCGTAATGTTACGTGGAATGGTGACATTAGCTGCTGTTGCTGCAGTGGAGCCAGACGACACGCCAGCCGGCCAGTAAACAGATAAGCAATGACAGAATCGAACTCCACCAGAGGGAAGATGACAGAGGAGGTGTGTGCCAGTCACTGTGGGGAGAATTCAACTTGCAAAGATCAGTGGGCTTTACTGCAGAAAAATGATGCAGATAACAACAGAAGTGTACAGCATTTACTCATATATGTTGTTACACTTTGGTTTTATAACTACAATATCATGCATGCTACAAAAATTTGACTTAGGCCCCTAAACAGATCTGCAACAACTTAAGGCAACATAGAAAATCAACATGAGGGAGTCAAACAAAGGCAAAGGACTAAATTCTACTGTGAGAAGAATGCAGAATTAGTGGGAGCAAATGGCAGCAACAAGGCCAAAAGATCAGGGTCTGTTATGACAGAATATTTACTGAGTATTTTCCTTGCTCCCATGTTATTTACTTAAACCCTCTGAGGCATAAAGTTATTCTGTATTTGTATTTGCCAAAAACATAACCTCTCCCTGGCCTTAAGCCACATTGCAGATGTCATAGTAGAAAGTAAGATTTGTTAAAAACTTTTGACTTTAAATGTAATAAAAGTTGTAATTTGCAGCGTTAAATCCATATGTGCAGTCTTTCTCTAACCTTAGCCATATTGTAGCTGTCGAGCACAGATGTTGTTTAAAGTGTGACTTTCTAAAAACTGTTGTTATTTTTTTGTAAAAGAGTTGGATAGTTTGATGTGTGTCATGAACAGTCTTGAAAAAATCACTTGATTCAACATTTTGTTGACAAAAAATAGCTACCAACAATTTTGATAGTTATTGAATCATCATCAAGTTGTTGATCAAAGCAAAAGTGCCGAGCATTTACTGTGGATAGCCTCATCTTCTGACATTTTGTGAATAGCAGTTGATCATTTATTTTAGTTATGATTCAGTTATGATTAGAAAATCAAAACTGGAAATTATAATTAGTTGTAGCTAAATGAAGTGATTCACTATCTGGCATCTAAAAGTGAGTCAAGGAGATGCACAAGGGTTGAACACTCAAAACAGTCATTGTAACAGCCACTTATGTTGCTTCCTTTCATTTTATTTCTCTCTCTCTCTCTCTCTCTCTCTCTCTCTCTCTCTCTCTCTCTCTCTTTCTCAATCTCTCTCTCTCACCAGATGCTCTCACCCCAGCCATGTTAAATGACTCCAGAAGTTAATTTAAAAGAGAGGAGTGCAAAAAGTGACATATCCACCTTGTCACTGAGCCACAGCTGGTCCCCTATTTGAAACAGAAAAGCCAGCATTTTGTGCTATTTGCCCATATGCTCTGCGGCTCAGAAAGGTGTGTTTGTGTACATGTGTGTGTGTTTGTGTGCATGCTTGTGTGTGCGTGTGTATTTGCAGTCCATATCCCCTTTTTGCCACATTTGCCTCAGCAGCACTCTGCTGCTTTCTCTCCTCAGTTCACTAGTTGGCATGTAAGGTCACGCATTAAGCACACTCATAAAAACACATCTACTAATCCACCCACACACACACACACACGCACACAACAAACGCACACATGCACACGCACACACCAGCTGTTTTCTCCGCACTCAGACAAACTGCTGCAGCAAAAGCAGCAGACAGAAAAGCGCCACTGAAAACCACAGCGGAATATTTAACATAAAGTTCTCTTCCATTGCACAGCTTTTCACTGGTTAGGGTTAGATGAAGATTGACAAAAGGCTTTTCAACGGTTTTTTTCACACTCACACTCCAATTCCTCCATTCCCTCACCAATTAACTCAGGATTAGATTAAGATCAATACCCACAACTCCACAGTGTTTTCATTTTGTGTAATATCTTAGTTCAATTCCAGTTTCTTTCACTGCAAAAATGAATTTCTTTTTTCACCTTCCCCCCTCTTTTTTTACACCTCAATTTAGATTCAAATGAAACCCCCTCTAATCTCACAGTTAAACTGAACACTGGAAGTCTATTGTGCCTTCTCGGACTATTAATCTTCTGGTGAAAGCTATTTTCTGCTCTCAGGTGAGGTAATTATAATGTCTTTTTATACGGAAAGACGAAGTTTATGGCACAAATGGGGTGCGTTTACCACTGATCGCCATCACCGTCCTCCAGACTGTCTTTTGGACAGGTGATGTTGCCAAGAGGTGCTCATGATGATGATGATGATGCATACGATGATAAACCGGACCATGATGAAGATGATGATATGGGTCATAACCCCCACTGCTTTCAGCGACAAACCAATTTCCCCCCACAATTACTCGAGTTAGAAGGCAGAACATCCATCCACAGTATTTCTCAGTCCATAGGGTTTACGCACCATTACTGACTACCACTGACGGGCATTGAACCAGGGGTCATTTGCATGTTATGGCACTACATTAGCTTGATGATTTCCGGCTTCACAGCACATCTCAGTGCATGTGGCTGTTTGGGATTTAGCCAAAAGTCATTTGTGTGATGTGCATACCAAGATAAGATCAACGTCTGCATTGTTAACTACAAGCTTGAAATGAAAGTAAATACAAGACAAGCTTACTAAACTCATTTGGATTTATAAAGCTCTCTGGTTAATGAGGAGAAATGCTTAATATATGAGCAAAAAAAAAAAAATGCTAATGCAGAGCCCATAGTGTGCCAAATGAAAAACATCAAATCCCCGGAGACTTTTCTTAGAAGAGGCAACACAGTGACAAAGCCTTTAATCCTGTAGAGTCACTCTGATTTTGGTTCTTTGTTTTGCTTCTGACAACCATTGACCTCCATCTGAAAGTGTGATTAAATGAACAAATATAGCATAAGTTGCACGCGTGGCTTATATGAGCTTTTCACTGTTTTGCCAGATTATTTTGTTGCATTCTGATGGGCTTTTTGGCATTTTACAGCAGTTTTGATAAATGCACTCTAAAGAAGTTAAACATCTGCGGACTATATACACCAACACATGAGCAAACCTAACCAGTTAGCAGTACACCTGATGCACTACTACATGCAGAAAAGGGTAATGCTAGCATTGTCAAAGTAGCCTTACCTGCAATCTTGCTGCTAAAGTACCTTTAGGATGTAAAGTTTGATACATGAACATCACAATTTTAGAGAAACTTCAAACAGCTGAAGTTCAAATTTACCTCTGTCTTTAAGTGTTTTTTTTAAGTCTTTTTCAGGTGCAGTACGTTTTTTTAAACTAAACTCTTATATTGTAGCCGCATTTCCTAGCCAGCCATCAAGGGAAGAAATTTATTTCTATGCATGATTTGTTGCACATTTATTTAAGTGGCAAGGAAAAAGTTTTAGCATCACAGAACTTGTCTGCATAGCAACACTGGGTGTGAAAAACTTGTCTGTGTCTGTTTGTCATGTCAGCGGAGGAAAAATGCCCTAAAATAATGTGAAAGCGATTCTTCACAAAGTTAAGTGTGAGAAGTCAAGATGATGGATGTAACCACAAGGTGATGTATGGTATTCTTTGCCCTAAGCCATGCACCCAGCCTTAGTCGGGCAGTGGAATGCAAATTTTAATGCAACATAACACTAAAGAATTCCCAGCTGTGACCTGTTGGGGTCTCAGTAGATCTATAATGTCTCCTGGTGCAATGAGTTTGCTATGTGAGTCTCCTTCCTCTGGAGGAAAAGGCACAGATGTTGGCAGTGCTCTTGAGATCCAGGGGCCACAGTGTCATCACCTCACTCAGCCTGAGGGAGATAACTGATGGCTAGAGGGTGAAAGGACACGAGGAGATGAGAAGGAAGGAGGAGGAGGATGAGTCAAGAGGAGGATAAATGTGAGGAGACGCAGGATGAATATGACTGTGAAGAATAGGACTTGTAAGGACAGGCTACGTGACAGGGATGAGAGCGCACATAAAAAATGAAAAAGATGATGAAAAGAATGCGAGTTTAATGGCTAAGCGCAGTAGTGTAAGGATATTTAGCATGCATGCGTCAGCCATCTCCTCATTGTTCCCCAGAGTGTGTGCTGGGATGTAAAAAAAAAAACCGCTGAAAGTCTGTTGGTGATAACGGCCTCTCCATCACAGTAAATGTTTATTCTGGCAAAATGAGGATGGAATAACAAATGCTTTGTGCATGGCCGCTGTGCAGTCTGTGAGGCCTTTAACACTGCTGTTTTATGCCTAATCACACCCTTCTCTCATGCAGTAACTGACATGAAAGTATGTACAGCTGCTACAGTTTAAGTTAATAGTTTCCTTTCGTAACTAAATCACTTTTATCTTATATGTTTTACAGTCTGTAATGATATTCAGCTTTGTAAATGTAATGTATGTGTAAATTATGTCCTGGTAGAGCTACTCAAATGTAATTTTCTCCAGGAATAATCATTCTGCTGACCGACGAATGATTACTGAATTATTTCGGAGCAGTTAAACTCAGTCCAGCAGTGCTTTGCGTCCACAGCTCACTCTGCGGTTTGCTGAAAGGTGTTTTGTGTGATTCACAGACGATCTGGATGCTTGCTGACTGGCTTTGGGTGTGCAGAGTTGTGAGAGGAGTGAAGGAGAAGAGAAAAGAGGAACAGTGACAGGAGAATTCTAAATGGCTGAAAAAAAAACCCATTGTAATCAGCTCCTTTCCATAAGCAGTGCAGTGCTACATGAACATGAGTCCGTATAGTTGTTGACGTTTCACTTGAGAGATTTCTGTGATTTTGTCTTTGCATTTTTATGTGGTTTGAAAAAGTACAGATTGTAAAAAGGTATTTAGTTGTTAAAACAGTTGTTACATGATCACCAAATTAATTTTTAGCATCGTTTGAATGAAACCTGCAAAAAAATTTTAATTAAAATTTAAAAAGTTGACATATTTGTGTGTATTATTAAAAATTACAATATCATCGTATCAATCATATAAGAAGTCTGTTCTTATGATTCCAGACCCTCAAAGAAGCTGTTCCCTCAAAGCAAAGGCTTTTTTTTCTTTTAAAGTTTTGTTTCTGCCTTAAAGCTCTAATCAATTCTTATTTTTCAGCAATAGAGCATTATAGCTCTGCAAACCCACTATATCTGCCCAGCATCAAACAGCAGCCAAAGGCAGTGGAGTATTTAGCAGCCAAATAACTGGATATTTCCTTCAGGAGTTCATGGAGACCAATAAATAGCTAAAATGAGCTTAAATATTTAATCTAATGTGAAAGAAAATGAATGCTGATGTTTCTTTATGTCCATTTGATGTGTAAATAGGCAACTATTTGCCAACACATTCATCAGCTTGTCAATCAAAACAATCAGTCGAAAATGGGACTTTTTTTGTGCTACAAGACATATCTTGGGTGAAATAAGCAGTTGATGATATGGTGTTTAAATGGTAATTAATGCCAGGAGAGGAGCTTTGAGCCAAGTTTTCAGGGGTTTTAAGAAAATCAACATGTAGCTGGAACTGTGCATCCTCATTCAGCAAATAACAAACCCGAAATATATGTTTGAACATGTTGAATATGTTTAAATGGACATGTAACGATGACAAAAGACAGAAAAGGAATCCTCTTGGCTAATTTTTAAGGCACTCAAAGATCCCCTAAAGTGATAATCAAATTCTTTAAGCATCTCAACATGTCTATTTAGTGTTTTTTACATCTAACAGGGCAAACTGGAGTTAAAATTGAATTTTCTTTTTTAAAACTTCAGTGGTGCGATGATTGTCTCAAAAAGGCAGATTCAGACAAGACAGGGTTCAAACAGGTTGAATGTGGGTGTGGCCACATTGGAGATCTAATGAATATTAATAGAACGCTGCATATATAAGGAATCAAAAGTCGTGATGTGACATTCAAGGACTTTTTAAGACATGAATTAATTTTATGTCTTGAGAGAAAAGTCCAAATATATGATTTTGACTATCAAAAAGACATTTTAGGGCTCAAATCGTGGCAGGAGAAGATCTTTAAATGATTATACAAAGGCAGAAAAAATGAAAAAAGAAAACCCTAAATTCAAAATATTCTATCAGGATATTGGCAAAACTTAAATGCATTTTGATACTTTGATTGACCAGGTTACTTCTTGCCTCACTGTTGTTTAAGAGGGCGCGCCTAAATGGATGCAATCTCCAAAAAAACGTCATAATGTTTTTCCTTTCCATTAGACACCCTCTCTGAGACATGACAGCAACATGAGAGCTGAAGAGCAAATACAAAGTTAGAGGCAAAGCAAGAAATCCATCAGGGACTAAGAGAAAGAAGGCCAAGATAAGAAGAAACATAAAGGGCAAAAAAGATCAACACTGAGAAGAAATGATAGATGAAGATTTAAAACAAATTTTACTTGCTGCCTTTTGCTTCTGTTACAA
The DNA here is from genome assembly GCA_034780835.1 of Ctenochaetus striatus. NCBI lineage: Eukaryota > Metazoa > Chordata > Actinopteri > Acanthuriformes > Acanthuridae > Ctenochaetus > Ctenochaetus striatus. Next base: position 280,684 of record JAUZTA010000028.1, on the reverse strand, counting down.
TTTTGGTGTATGATAAAAAAGGAGTGGTGGAAAAAATGTTTCCATTTTTTTTTAGTTTTGGGTATAAAACCTATAATATAAATATATAAAAAGTAAATCATTGAACTTGCTTGATATGATGCAACACGCAATGATCAGAAAACTGAGTTGATGGAGGGCAGCAGAAAATAACTGAGGGTATCCTTCTATCTTTGACAAGACTTTTACAGAAGCAAATTGTTTAATAAAGAGATCAAACAAAACCAGACAGGAGGGTAAATTATGTACAATAACAAATTAATTGTATATTAATATGCATTGTTACAGACTATTAAGCAGGGAATTTCACATTGTGTGTCAATTAAATGCTCTACAACACACACTCTTGTGTTGAGTTGTGACTGGCAGCAGGAAGCTAAGAAAGGGACAAAATTGAAAAGCCATAAACAAGGCCTTCTCCTCCATCGACTATCCCATTACCCTGATTGACAGGACGAACACAGCAAAGTGGCTTTCTTTTCCTGCTAACCAGGATGCTCTCCATGAGTTAGAATGGGAAAGAGAGAAAAGTCTCCTTCGAATAAGAGGATGTCATTATCAGTATTGCTGCTTGACAACCATAGTTCACAATCTAACGCAAAGAGACAGTGAAGAGAAAATGCAAATGAGTTTCTGATCATGGATTCTTTAAGCAGAGGAAGAAAAACAATAGTTTAACTGTTGTTTTTATCTCTTTTAAATTTTAAAGCAAAGTATACG
>JAUZTA010000028.1:266476-279846 GCA_034780835.1 Ctenochaetus striatus | reverse complement strand
CCCACACAGAGAGCTTGCAAGGTTACATCACGTGTGCAGAATCACACACACACGCGCACACACACACACACACACACACACACACACACACACAAAACGAACTGAAATACACTCTGTCATTGTCTTCTCTCACTTATTGTCTTTGTTGCTCTCAGATACATTGCACAGATAGAAAGAGAGGGTGAGTGATTTGGAGCGAGTAGACTTTTCTCCTCCCACACACCTAGCTTTCTAAAACAGGCTCCCTTCTCTTCTCTTCTCTTCTCTACTGTATCATTGCAAGCCTTTATGGACCTCTTGTTCCCAGTGTGAATTATTCACTATCGCTCCACAGGCCCAGACAGACTAGTGGAGAGGAGAGCGGCCCTCAAACACTCAGCTTAAAAGAGGAAGAAAAAGAAAACTTCACTTTAGTTTTTAGTGGTGCCTCCCTTTCACTTTCCAGCCAGCAGACACTTGTGGAGAAACTGCAGAGTGTGTTGTCTGCTCCATTAGTGTCTGCTCATAAAATACACAATCTGGCAGCTTTCTCTACATTTGATGTCAATAATGAATGTTGTGTAAAAGAAACCTACTGCTCAGTGACAGAAGAGACAAAAATCAATAAGAGTTATTCCAGGTGCGTGCATGAGTGTGTTTTCTTGTGGATAGGCCTATGTTTGTGTGTGTGTGATTGTGCGCGTGAGTGCAGTAGTGGGGATTATCCTGTTACTGTTACACCGCTTAAAGCATCAGTTTCTGGTTTCTCTGAGCTTCTCCAGGCACAGACTCTCTGCGCTGGGTTTGTGATCTTCTTTACACCCTCCTGTCATGTTGTTTAAGCCCCGACTTCCTAGTGCTTGTTAAGAAAAAAAACCCAACTAATTACTGTGACCACTGCAAATTGTGTCTACCCCAAACTGTCTCGCATGTCACTAAAAGTACAGTTTCAGGCAGTGGAGGTATGCACAAGTTAACAAATAGACATACTTATTATGTCATCATCCTCTTTAACATACATGTTATTATATATACTTTTACATATTCTAATTAATTCATGAAATTCATCACCGAGCCCGTCAAGGGAGCTATTGAACCACAGCATGCAAAGAACCGACTGTATAAAAAGAGGAGCTGTGAGACGTCAAAGAGGAGGAAATGGTACAAGCAGCCGCATCCAGCCTCACTGTGGAGCTACGTCCCGAGCCACCGCAAGGCCACAAAGTGCAAACGGTGCATTTACTGTATGTCTCAGAGAGCTAACTCAGACAGCGGAAATCATTTGATCATCTGATTATTATGGATCCCCAGTTCCTTTCAGCGTATCATTGCAAGCATGTGATATGTGACTCTTTGTCTATTTACTGATAGCCTTAAATTATCAAAGAGAGGCTGGATAAAGACATGATTTACTGACAGTAATGTTTGCAATTGATCGGTCATTTAAGCACTTAATGTAGCTGCACTCTTACTTTGGGACATTTATAGAGTTGACTTCTATTGCTATATGGAAGAGTATTCTGCAAAAACAACAAAAAAAAATCTGCTGAAAAAACATTTTTAACTGTTTCTTACAATGTAAGTCTATCCATACAGAATATAGAAATGACACATCTCCTGCTCATTTTTGTTATTTTAGTTATTTTTGTTTAACATAGCAAGAACATGTGTCGTTTCCAGACGAAGCATTGAAACTGTGAATATGATTAAGAATCTTCTGTTAACCTGCAGTAAATTATTTTTTTGTTGTTCTTTTAGCAGAGGGTTAGAACAGTTTTAAATATTCTGGTCAGGAAAGCATAAGTCTCTTCAAACCAAGTAATATTTATATTTTTTCAGAGTAACTGCAGTTACTTAGGGAAGCAGACTGACATGGAAGTAATAATTATTGTAAGGAAATAATGCATCTTAAATTATCATAAATTTAAAAACACAATAGACAAGAATTAATGTTGAAATTAACAAGTGTGCAAACAACAAGTGTGATAAAAACCTTACTTTTTTCAATAAATTTTTTATCTATGCCTTTGGTAATGGTCCATCTACCTTTGGCCGAAAAAAAACAATGGCTGAACATCAGGTAAACAACGTGTTTTTACTTAAAATACCTGTTTTTTTGCGAGAAACACAGCTGCTAAATGTCCAAGTTTCCTCGTTTAAAACATGCGGTTTTAGCTGCCATCAAAACAGCTATATCAGATTCATGTTTCTTGATGTAGCTGTGGTTAAAGATTTAAAAGACAAGAGAAGCTCAAAACACAGCGAACATCAGCTCCTTTTCTTGTTTTGTTTGTTTTTTTTTTACAATCACTCTTTTCCGTGTTTGTGATTTATTTATCTTCTTTTGTTCCTTTTGTTTATCTCCTTTTACTCCCTGGGGACGCCGGCTACTTGTGCCTGAGGATAGACGCTTGTTCAAGGTAGACAGCTCATCATGATGAGTGACAAATGCGGGGGCAGGAACTTGACCATGTGAGGGGGAGGAGGGCACGACTAAATATATCTCCTCTCTCAAAGTGAAAAGTTGAGAATTGCACATTGATTGGAACTCCACTGGCACAAAGAAAAAACACTTTCAGCCAGCTTGTTTATCATTTAGGTCTATATAAAACCCTCAAAAATAACAACTGAGAAAATGGGAAAAAAAGAAGAACTCTGCAGATTAAACTAACACAACTACACACATAATTTGTGTGATGTGTTTTCCAGCCGGTTGCAAACCACACAAACACAGAGAACAAAGACGTGAAAGTTACAAATGAGCCAATTACTGCGGTACGCAAGTTTACCTCTGAGATATTGTTTACTTATGTGTTAGAAAGAGGAACAAGGGCTAATTCGTTTTGTGAATAAAAGAGCAGAAATGAGAAACTACAGGAAATGAGTGAAAAAATTCAAGAAAGCAGTAACAAAGTAAAGCTTGAACCATCCACAGAGAGGATCAACAAGGCCAAATCGTCAACTTTCGGCCCCTGAAAAGATGCCGTGTCACAGATTACCAAACTAATGATCTCAGCTCTCAGGATGTTTAGGCAACATTTACACTGCTCCATTTTGCTTTTATGGCACAACTTTTACTACATTTCCACTTGGCATCTACATAACTCGGCATTTTAGAACCCTTTAAATGAAAGTTTTGGAAAATGCTGCTGATTTCATTACACTTGAGATTGCAATGTTGTCTGGGAGGCAGAAATGGATCCTTTTGGAAACAGTTTGGTCTTCTAAGTCACAGCATGTGTGTCCCTGTGTAAATCTCAATCTTTGTTTTTCTCACCCATGACCACCTTTTACTCATGTTGCTTTCAGTAACAGTTCCATCTCATTGCTAGTTCAAGAAAAGCTTTTTCTCATCTTGCTTTTTAACATCGCTTTACATCCTCAGCATTTGTTCTGCAACTAAGCAACCGACCCTCTGCCTCCTGTTTACAACAGCAAAACACAAACCTTAGTGAGCATGAATGTGGTGCTGGTCTGAACAGAGAGCATTTCTGAAATGGTGCTAAGATGCTCGTTCACATGGACATTGCTTTAGATCATTAGATCCTTTTTTAAAACAAATATATGTTAGTGTTGAATTTGAATAGGGACAGCAGGAATTTGGTGGTGGAAGAGGGGACACTCTCTGGTTTCCTACAGGTGGGCGGGTGTGTGTACGGGAAGCAGAGATGGAGGAGAGATTTTTCATACCATCCCACAGCTTCTCTGTATCAGTAAACTGCTTGTTTAAATAAATTAAAATAAATAAAAAAATAGAGAGCTGACAAAGTTTAAAACTCATTCTAATTATTCTTTCCTTTTGTCATCAGTCTATCTTTCAAAATTCATTATGTTACAGTACCCCCCTCCCCACAACACACACACACACACCTCCTCTCTCTTGTATTAGCTAGCTTGCTTGCAGCACCGTGTTCACCCTAGTTCGGATTCTTGCGTGACAATTAGAGAGAACAGTTGGCCTTTTTTGCCTCCCAGAGCAGCTCTGCCCTTCCATATGTCGATGAACCGCACATCATCTCAGTACCATTCAACAGTGAACAATAATCGTGGTTTAATTGTAATTAAACATGCCCCCTTCTTGTTTGTGTGTGCGTCATATAATTGGAGAAAAGCAGACAAAGAGCGGAGTCTATAAAAGGTGATTAAAGAGACAAAGGGAAACCTGGAAAGCCAGAAAGAGAGAGAGGATGATACACGGAGTGATGACAATGTAAAGAAAGAAGAGAAAGACTGATGCAAGGATTGAGTGTGATCCCACCACTGTATATTTTTCTTTAGGCTTTCCTTTGGATGCCCAAGGAATTCAAGTCATGTTTCATCACACTTTCTGAGACTCACATGCACACACACACGCATGCATGCACACACTGTTTTTTTTTTTTTTTTTTTCTGTCAGACAGCTCTGGCTAGCTTTGAAAAGCTTCCAGTGCCTGAGGTCAAAAGAGCACACTTCAAACAGAAAAAGTGATCATCCCTTCGCTAATGCGAGCTACTGTGATGCATATAAACACGCAACCACATAAATGCATACATGAGCGCTTTTTCAAGTATTTCAAGGGGGGCCTTTGTGCATTCATTTAACATAAATCACAACTCACCACAGAACTCTAGAAGAAATGGCTGACGCTTATGAAGGAAAATGTTTATTTAGGAAGGTAGAATGGGAAGATAGTTAGCTTAACTCAGAGCAAAGACTGCAAATAAAGGGAAAAAGCTAGCCTGTTCTGTTAAAAACAACAACAAAAAATTCCTCTACCAAGACCATTTCAACAAAAACCTCAAGACCTTCTAGTTTTATCATCATGTTAAATTATGTTAAACTGTTGCAGTTGCTGCTAATTTACCACAAAGACATCAGACGAGGACCAACCTGTTAATCTGACCCCCCTTGACAGAGTTGATGAATGTATTTTCCCAAATTTAAAGTTATCATTTTAATTGGCATTCACTTAAATAAAGTCTCTTTGTAATCTGGCTTTTGATTTCAAGTTGAATCCACACATCTAAATCTGACACCCGTCAAAGTTTTCAAAGCCACACACACAGAGTTATATGAGTGCAGCACAGTACAGTGAACCACACAGCACTGTAACTGTGAAAGATCTCACAGGAATAACCTGCTTGCTCAGGCAGGTTCTGTATATAGGCGACACTGGGATCAATTGTTTCCGCTCTCCAGTTTCCTCTCATGGTTTTCTGTTTGCTCCATTAATCTGAATCAATTGAGAAACAGGACTACAGATGGAAGGTATGATACATTATTGATGTCGAGTTCATGAGGGACCTCCTAACATACATTTTGCTCATGTAGAAGCCCGCCGCACTGAATGAACATTGCTCGAATTGTTGCAAGGACTCCGTTGTTGTCCGTGCTGCTGTCGAAGCTGCACTTGATGTGACTGATGAGCAAGTTTGTGTGAAAGGCCGTCGGGGCCACAAAGATAGTGCAAGGATGATGGAGAGAAAGCCAACTTTGTGTTTTTTTTCCTCACTTTTCTGCTTCTCTCTTCTCTTGCCTCTTATTATTCTGCTCGCGGCTGACGCCCCGCCGCCCCCCACCTCCCACCCCCATCTCCCTCCACTCCTCAAGTCGTGTTCAAGGGTGGGAATTAAGTAGTGCTGCTGTTTGAGCTTGGGATGGGAGTGAGGATGGAAATGGAGCTGGGGATGCAGAGAGGGATTTGAAAAAGAATGTATGGATGTGTACGTGAGTGTGCGCTTTAGCTAGCAAACTTTTGCATGCCTGCCTCTTTTATTCGATTGTAGAGGTGTGTGTGTGTGTGTGTCTGGGATGGATGATCTGTGCCATTCTTTGAGTCAAACACTCATCCACATAATCACACTCTCCTTCAATTAATCTGAAGCTTCACATATTTAATCTTCTCTTGTTTGATTTAAACATCTGGAAATAGTTGGACAGTTGCCTTGCTGATACTTAGGGTTTTAGAAAATAGTCATTTTTACGCTTTAGTTGTGTATTAAATAAAAAAAACAAGATAAAACATGTTGATTAATGAGCTTAAGAGGGGCTGATGGTTGGATTATTTGACCTTTTGATAGGGTTACGGTAGATTTTTCCCATCTGTTTGGTTATGCTAAGCTAACCAGATGCCTGCTCCAGCTGCATGTTTCTGTACAGATGTTGGGGTTGCATTTTCTCCTCTAATTCTTGGAAAGAAAGCAAACCCGTTTATCCCAAAACGCCCAGCATTTTATTATGATCTGAGTTTTTCAGGCTGTGAGGTACTTCCCCAGGGGTGTGTATGATATTTAAGTGGGCTTTAATTTGCATTTAAAGTTATTTTACATTTTACATCCTAGGGATTATCTTCAATCTTAACTGAAATCAAATGTCTCTTAATCAGCTTAGAAACAAAAAAATCCTTATAATTCTAAAACCTGCTTATTAATCATGATTAGGAAAGACAAGCAGTTATAACAGGAACTTATTGACACTATCAACTCTTTTTATATTGCATTATCAATATCTTTTAGATATAAATAAGGCTAAGAATGTCTAATTAAAAATTTTGCCCTGTTAAAAACCTCTGGACATACAGAAAAAAATAATCTACAATCTAAATTTAATTTATCTAATTTTTATGTCATCTTAATAATTTTGTCTGGTCTCCACAGTGACTTTGAAAACCTCTGCTTTAGATTAAAGCACAGCTCCAAATATTTGTTTATTCATCGGCACAGCAAATGCAGCAGTAAACTATTTCATTTTTATAGGTTACATTCTCCTCTCTCAGTGAGTTTTGGAAAGGTATTTTGTATTCACTGCTTCGCTGCTTCCTGACGTCCTTTGAGAGCAGAGACAGTCTCATAATCACACTGAACGCTGAGCTGCTGTGACGTTTCGTGGGGTTCAATCTTCAGAGGTCAAACAATATACAGAGGTTCTGTCAGAGTTGTAAGTTTCTTTGCCCTTCATTCCCTTTACAACTGCCCTCTGGAGGCTTTTTTGTCACCCCGCTGAGACTCCGTTTGTTTCAAGCACTGGTGCCAAAGACAGGCAAGCAGTGAGCAGTCCAGGTTGTGTTAAAATGAGCAACAAGAGTTCAAGCCACAGCAACGCCAAGCCTTCAAAATATGCGAGACAGGAGCTTTAAATGGTCCCTGTAGAAATATTTTCTCCACTCCTTTTCCATTTAAAATTATTTGACACAACACTCCCAGAAGCCATAAGAATGGTTACAGAAATGAATGCAGTGACTGTAACCAAGCATTGTCGCCTTCATCCTGATGATGATGACTGTGGCGCTGGTGGCGTTGGTGTTTCCGATGACTCACACACTTATTTAACTTTGTTTCATCTTGAGATGATGTAGGCGTTTAGCACTGTCAAATGAGAACATACCAGAAGTGTTAGAGACAGTTTGTTGGCAAAATACCTGCTTTGATTTTTATGCATTGTGTCAGAGCAACTGAAAGAGAAATGGTAAGAAGGAGAGGGACTAAAAAAGTCGACAACATGATGGCCGAGTCATCGGTGTAACAGTAAGGTCGACCGCAGGCCAGCAAGTACATTTCACTTGTGGCTGAAACACCAAATGAGTGAGAGCTCACAGGCCACTGAGTGTGATCAGTCATACATCGCCGCAAGCATATGTTCCTCTGTAGTGATGGAGAAGAAGAAGAAGGGGAAAGTGTCTTCACCTCCTGTTAGCACATTCTCATCGACCTCACTCCCTCTCTGTTTCTCCTCCTGTCATAGAGACTGAATGTCTGTGCAGCTCTGGCAGTGAAAGCATCGCTACATTGCCACTCTGATACCCAGGGGCAGTTAGGGTAAATAATGACCACTCGGATCACATTATAGCACGTTGGCATGTAGAGGCAAGGCTCTGATTAGCTGACTCTCACGCCAGGCTGCCCAGATTAAACAGGGAAGGCGAAAACACCGCTGGCAACACACAGTGCCATGCACCATGGCCTCCAATCAACGTGTTTTGGCATTACGCAAAATGTACAGGCAGAGAAAGGTTTACATATGGATGTTTCACACTGAGGGTCGTTAGCAAAAAAAAAAGATTAAGCTTCTAACATTTCAGTTTCAAATACTAGGGGTGTAACGATGACATGATACACAATGAAAATACCTCTACAAGGGTCTGAGATGTAATTACGTCAATTCACACCCACAGATCCAAACGAAATTCTGCTTAATATAACTTATTGATGCAGCTGTCAGACACTGATCTTTCCAAATCTCTCTCTGTTTCTGTGCTCCTTTGTCTTTGTCTTTGTGTGTGTGTTTTACTGGGTTTGGTCCAACCCACTCCTGCTAGCTGGCTACACTGTGTTCCCCTCTATGCAAACTTGTATGTGGCCTCATTTGTCACCTCAGCCCTCTGGACTTTACTTCATGATTTGGCTACATAAAATTCCCTGCACGCACCTCGGTGGTCTACTGGCCATCTGACATACCATGACAAAGCCAAGAGGGATGATGCATGAACTGTCTGTAAGACGACTAGCTAAGTCTGTCTTCTCATTGGCTCTTTTTGTGTCCCTTAGGGTGCACATGAGAATGTGCTGCATGAGTGTTTTGGGACTGGGCTCACTGGCCAATCGCAACAGAGTAATGACTCGCATTATTTATGCATTCAAGACAGTCCACAGTGGTGAAAGGTGTGGAAATTACTCATTTTAAATCCTGGCATTGCTTTAGGTAAACATTTAAATTTTCATGGCAGAAATTTTAATAACAAATAAATGTTTCTGAGTTTTCCCCAAGGTTTTTGTAGGGAGCTGAATGTGACCAAATTAATAGAGTGACTGAGGTTACAACTGAAGGTTGTAAGCTGTCCACTGTGTGAATACAACTCTGCTACTACTTACACTACTGTCTTCGAAGCATGTACGTTTCCAAAATATGGCAGTGACACCACACATGCTACTGGTGCTGACAGTAAATTTACAAAGAAGAGTAGTCACCACAAGGCAAGTTAAACAAATGATGCTTCCAAATCCTCCCAGATACTGACATTGTGTGCTGTTTTTTTCAGGATGTGTCTCCATACAGCGTTACTGAAAATACCAAACTTAGAGGCATGACACTGACCCAGGAACTGAGGTAAACAACACTTGTTCAGCAGCATTTTAGAGAAAAGTTTCCCCTCCTTTGGGACTCGCTGAAAAATATCCATGGCATCACTGCCAATGTTTAAAATTGGTTTTGCAGGAGACTTGTTTTTGCATGTTTCTAATATAGTTTTTGGATCGGAATAGACCAAATAAGAATAATTTCAGTCATAGTTTTTCTATGGAAAATGAAGCTGCATTGAATTGTATTGACTGATGGTGTATTGTATTGTTTTAAATGAGTCTGCATTGTTTTGTGACTCACAATCAGATAAAAAAATCACTTGCATGGGAGTTTTAAGTAAGAGCCCAACATGTTTCCCTGCAGAGTTGTGAAACTAACTAAATGCAGCCTCCTTGATCAAAAGAATCAATTCCAATCCAATTAACTTAATGTTAATGAAAAGGTGGCCGCTGCTGATCATCTGGCTAGATTAGGTTTCACTTCTTCTCCTCTCCAGCGATATTATCACACTATCAGCGGTGCTATTTTGATCCCAGGGCACAGTCGTGTTTATTCTGTTACCTGCAATGAGATCAAGCAAGAGAGGAGCAGACCTGTTTGAGAACCTGAGAGTGTAATTAGAGTCTGCAAGGATCGTTTTTCCAGCTGTGTGGCTTCAGTTTCCTTTGTCTCCTCATAGAAAGGAAACTTCAATGATTGATTCTGGGCAGTGAGGAGGAAAAACACCCCTCACCAAATGTCTGATGACGTCTGGAGCATCTGAGGGCTTAAACAGGTAGGTCCAACCGAAGGGGCCATGAATAAAGTATTACAAAAAAAAAAAAAAAAAAGTGCTGTTGTACAGAAAAAACACTTAGGAATCTCATTAGAATGAGATCTTTTTACCTTGCAAAGTAGGCTACAGAACTTTTTTAATTTTATTTTTATGTATTTTTGGATCCCCTCTTTTGGGTTAGGCAGTTCACTGCCTCAGTGAAGAGCTTCTCACATCTTGAGGTTCATATAAAATGCAGCAGCAGCAGAGCTTTCAGCCAAACGCTAAGACACAAACTAAGTGTTGTATAGTCCTTTTAGAGAAACCTGGCGTCTGGGATGAGAAGAGAGGAGAGGGGAGGATGTGTTGCCTGTTCTGTTTCCATTTATTTCTCGAAAATGGTTTGAAACAGGACAATTGGCAGTTCATATGAGCAGAAATTTGAATCTGAGTCCTTTTAGAAAGCAAATAATTATTTTTGTCTGTTAAAGTGTTTGTGTATAATTTGGAAAAAATGTAGAAAAACAGGGATGGGGGTGTGAGTATGGGGATCTTGAATCTTAGATGGGATTGAATGGAAATGAAAAAAAGGAATTCAAATTAATGACAGAAATAGGTGAACCGAGGAGACTGAGAGCAGTCAGTAATGCCCCACCTGGCATCCTGCAGTCTGCTCTACAGGATTCCTTTTAAGCTGAAACGGATTTTGAAGTTAGTAGGGAGCCTTGTTGATAAGCTCTGGACCTGCTAAGAATATGAATTATTTCACTCTGAACAGTGTACGCAACTGGTTTATTTGAACTTATTTGGCCTATTTGAAGGGTGTGCAGTCTGGAATAACTTTACATTAACAATAACCATCTGGATTCTGTAAATCCTCCATCACTCATCATTATAAAGACTAATTGTTACTAATGACTGTTTATCAGAATGCTGCAATTATAGCTTCAGTGCCCACTCCAGTTTGAACACATCAGACCAACTCAAAACATTAATATCAAACACAGTTAAGAACAATCTGTGCTTTTTTTAACAAATATAAAATTGATCATTTGCGCAAGACAGTTGAAAGTATACATCTTTAACTATTTTTTAATTAAACTGAGAAAAGTAGCAACCTGCTACTCTGCGCCTTTGGTACAAAATTTAAAACCTTATTTCCACAGTATTATATGTGGACTTGTAAAAGTTGTAGAGGTTATCTGAACCTATGCAAATCTGATATGTTCTTAACACTTAAAGAAAGAACTAATTTTCAATTTCCTACCACATTTTCCCAAAAACACATTAAAGAAAATAGTCCAGACACATGGTGTGTTATGTAATTGTTTGTGTAATTATTTTTTTTTTTTCCTGTTAGCACAGTTTTTTTTTCAAGACAACAGAATCAATTTTAGAAATACTGTCAAGATTAAAGTCATCACAAAATTCATGCAATGAATCTCAGCATAACAGGACAAATGGCATTAAAAAATAAGAGCTTCCTGACTAAGCACAAAATGGTCAGAAGCATACAGAGAAGAATGTTTTTGAATAGCATTCATCATAATACAACTTTAGGGATAAAAAGCATATAAGTGAAACTGATTTAAATCACTATGGTGGCATGGACAATCATCAGAGTTCATGAAATTTTGCAGCTTCAAATTCAAGCATTAATGACAATAAAACGCTTATGCACGATAAAAATGCAAACTCTATCAGATTATAATTACAAATCATGAGAAGAAGTATACTTCCCTATGTGAATGTTCAGATTTTACAAGCATTGTAAAATCTGAACATCGTAAAACATTTATCATGTCACTGATAAATTTGTAATTTTAAATGAAAAAATAAAATTGCTTTACTTTTTTGTGCCCAACACTACTAATCATAAGACATTAAATAGCTTCACATCCTTGAAACAGACGGCAATACAGGGAATACCTGTGGCTATTTTTCTATTGCCTTGGGTGAGATATGAAAATACTTTTGTATAAACTCTAAAGCAAATTAAAGCCAAAAAGCAAAAAACATCATCATCAGACAACAAGACAAAATAGAAGATCTTCTTCTCCATCTTTCCATCTCACTCACTTGATCCTGCAAGATCTTAATCTGCTCTTTCAGATGAAAACTTGTAGTGTCCATAGTCTGATCCCTCCATGGCTGGATGCTAAATAGGATGCAGACGCAGCCTAAACTCAACAGTCTAATTGCTTTGGTTTCTGTTCTTACACTGTCATCATTCAGGATCAGTCCAAAACAGGTCAAAGCCACTCCTACTGTCAGCAGCCACCACAGCCACCTCAAGAGGAAGGTGACCAACTGAAAAGCAATGGCGATCACCCCATAACAGACAAGAAGTAGAAAAACCCACTGAGCAACAAAGATGATACCCCTTGGTGTCACTGTGTTGTTGGGAAGGCCATCTGTGGAGACATGAGAGTTGTTCGTATGACTTGCCAGAAGTTTTATTCAATGGATCAACACAAATAATCAATGAAGATGCCAGATGCTCTGCTTGAATTAATTTACTAACAAATTCAACTTACCTTTCATTCCAGCAGCTTGAAAGAAATGTGTGGCATGTTGTAAAATAAAGTTTAAAACACTGGCCAAATTTTCTGCCACGACATACACAGACTAAGAGAAAATGAGAAAAAACAACTTGTTCATCTTGAGAGCACAGAAATGGAAACTTTAGTCAGAGCGTTGCCACATAAATACTTTACAAGGCCGGAATCACTAGAATCACTAGACTTTTAGAGTTTTACGGTTATACTTAACCTGAACCAGGAAGTAAGGCCAACTTTTTCACCAGCCAAACCTAAATATATGCTTTTGTATTATTGTGGTTTACTTATATTCAGATATGTTGACAAAAAACAGTTCAAATTTCCATCTCTTACCTGTTCCACAGACAGAACCATCTCCTTCTGTCTCCCCTTTACAACTTTCTCTTCCTTAAACAATTCAACTAGTGCAGAAATCAACAGGCCCTGGCAGAAATGGATTTTGAAACCAAGCATATGAGGCTACACAATCATCAAGGAAGAATGACAAATTTATCCGTCACTAAAGAGAGGTATGAATCACATAAGTTTCTAAGCACCGCCCATTTACTCAGAGAGTGAATTAAGCCATGACAGTCATATCAACAGGCACATTTTCAGTTAAACTGGCTTTTCAGAGATAATCACTGTGGAGTGTATCCTGGCACATAACACTAATATATCACTAATAATCGAATTAAGTTTTATAGCCTACAGCTTTGTGCTAATATTTTATCCATGCACTGTACATTTCAGTCAGAGTACTTGTGGGAGTGAAGTGCACAAAAACAAATGACAGTGTTTAGTGTGTTGACTTGTATAAGCTTTTAACCTGTAACTCCTTCATAGTGCACACTATAAGTTTTAGAGTGAAGTATGATATAATGAGAAGTGATCTGTTTGTCATTTTCTTTACCTTTCTGGGGAGAAAGGATGAGAGAGGCACAAACATGCACTACTTTACAGAGTGTGTGGCCAGTTGCTGTGTTTTGTTTGGAGTTGTCTGCTCAGACCAGTTTCACATCAATCAAGGGTAAAGTATGAC
>JAUZTA010000028.1:227880-238808 GCA_034780835.1 Ctenochaetus striatus | reverse complement strand
TTTATTAAACTGATGTGATGTGGAACTTTCAGCCAGCTGTTTTGCTTTTTACAACCGAAAGCAACCATCATCAGCAAATAATGTGTAAAATTTTACAACTTGTTGTAATGTCAAAAAGTTTGACAACTTTTTGACATTTAAAAAACATTCACACTCTCCACAAATAAAGAAGTACACGTGTAAACTGCAAAAACATTGGGGTTTTCAAACACATGTTTTTCATTTTGGTTTTCCACATGTGAAATGCTCACATGTAATTAAATCAAATGTTGTTCATGTTGATTTTTCCTGAAGCACATGTGACTATAACACAATTAAACACATGAAAAGCACATGTAGAAAATATTTTTGGACTGAAAACATGGCTTTTTATCCATGTTTAAATTTTAAATGGGACCTGCACATTTGATTATTTCGAATGTGATTATTTTAATAACCCACCAAGTAAAAACATACTTGAAATGTGTAGATAACATTTGTGAATTTACATAAAATTATCTTCCAAAAACTTTGTTTTCAGTTTATCTGTGTATTTTAAATTTGAATGGTGGAATGGTGGAATTGTGTTTGCATGTATACTTATTCAATGGTGTTGCAGTTTAGAAATACCAACACTTTATTTCATATATAGTTTTCAGATGTTGCATCGAGTTGAGTTTGAGATTCACATGTGGGAAACCCAACATGAAAGACAGATGTGCAAAACGTGTTTTCAGTTTAAATGTCTAATCTTCACAAGCTTGAGGTTTACATGTGGTTTTCACATGTGGCTTTTTTTAATATAAGGAATTAATGCTTGGATCAGTGAATTTTGGGTGTATTTCATCATAAAAGGATGGAAATTATCACAGTCGGTCACCCAGCTTACCAGTAGTTTTGCAGACTGGTGTGCACAGCTCTAAGCAGAACCTATCCCAGTCAGATGACATGCCTGCCGATCAGAGGCACGGCACTGGACTGACACTAGAGTAGACCCCTGCTCAGTACCAAAGGCCCCTTTTACTCAGCCTTTTCAAGGAGAGAACACACATTATTGCGTCACACCACTCTGTACAAAAGTTACAGAAGTGGAATGGAGGATCATTGTTGTTTTGCGTTTGAGCGGGCAAGGGAGGAAGTAGGAGCATAAAAGGCCGATCGTACACCTCACAATAGGGGGGTGATGTTTTGATGACACATTATGTGTGAAACTCACTAACAGGGGATTTGGAAACAAGCAAGTTAGCAGGTGAGAGGTCTGGGAGCTTGTTTCCTCTCAGCCACTATATAACAGGCATGTAAGGCATGTAGGTAAAGGATGGGACTGATAAACATACCCAATACACAAAAGAAATTTCAACATTATATTCTCCTGTACTTCTTCCCCCTGAAGCCTCTAATGTTCCAGACATTCATTTTGTTTTGCAGTAGACGGATGTTACATGTCATATCATCCGCAACAACAGGGACAAAAATTCACAGCAAATCGAAGTCTGAGTATGTGAGACCACAGACATGTCTCCATGCATAACTCTGCATACTGAAGAACAGACACAGCTGGTTTCAGATACAAAACAACATTGAAACTGTTCCACTGCTTTTGTTTTTTAATGTGCAACCTAAAAATTCACCATATTGGCAGCTGCATGGACGGAAAAACAAAGAGTACAGTGAACGAGTTTTTTGGGATCTCTATAATGGCCACCTGCTACCTTAGGTTATGACCGAGAGGTCGTTGATGCTCTCTCAGACTGTTTTCCCTGACACCTATCAGTTCCATATACAGCTGGTTTATATCTGTCCTGTTGTGTAAACAACATCTTGTATGTGCTCAGTCCTTCAGTCTGCATTTGAATCTGTATCTGTTTGTCTGTCAGCATGTTTTTCCATCACTCACTGAGACTCTCATCTCTAACTGATTTACAGGCTGTCTGTTTGCTTCACAGCTTATCCTGCTGTGTCTACATCAACCTGCATGTCTGTCCATTTTTTTGTCACACTAACTGCCCCTACAGAGACAGGAAATGAGTCCTGACAACCCAAAAGCCAACCAGATGTGTGATGTGGGGTACTTGATTTATTAGACTCTGGAGATCTGATGCATTGGAGTTGACACTTAAATCAAAATACTCAGTTTTTCCTTTTTTTTACAAATGTGCTTACTCCACATGACCTTGTAGCACTGTATATGTATATGTCTGAGATTGGATGTGTTCCCGGATATATGTGTGTGTGTCTCAGTGCATGTACAGAGGAAGCAGAAAGTCTCTGTATCTGTCTGTGATCTCTATGTGGAACCATGAACCGCCTGATCTTAGAGCAGCTTTGGAGCCAGACAGGGTCTCCAGTGGCTTCTACCCACAAACTCCCCATAAACCACAAAGCAAGGGCACTAAAGAGAGAGACAGGGGAAAACAGACTGGAGGAGAAAAGGAGCTGATTGAGATCAATCGCTACAACTGCCATCATGCTAGTGTTGTTCAACTCCAAAGAGAGATGAAGAAATAAAGGGGGAAAAAAATCAAGGAGATAGAAAAAGCGGTGAAGAAGAGAGATAGCGAGAGCGTCTCAGACAGAACTGGAGAGAAACATGCCCACAGATAGACAAGAACATCCCACATGGGCGCGTTGGCATTGTCTGAGAGCAGCACAGCAGACAGAAGAGTAAATAAACAGCATGGCACATCAAAGAGATGTGTGCAGGATTGTGTGAGAGGCCTCAGGAGCATGGCGACCCATCTGGCACATAAAGACATAAGGGCGGAGGAGAAAACATGGAGCCCAAAGTAAAGTGAATACACTTACAACTGAGTGACAGACATTTAAGCAAGACTACACTAAAAAAAAAAAAAAAGTTCATTTTTAAAGCATCAACTCAAAGGCTTAGGAATCACTACTGTAAACACGCAATAAAGTGCACAGTATGTGTGTATAAGCAAACTCACTCCGTGGCATAAACAGGAAGGATACACTTGACGTTTTGCAGAAGATGTTTGCAGGAGGTTTAAGGAGCTGATCGGACATGAGACAAGAGGGGGCAGCGGTGGTCTTTATGTCATTATCCACTCACAGAGGACTTTGTAGTCCTCATTCATAAAAGTATTTGTACCAGGAGCCATTGTGAACCACCATGGCTTCCCTAACCCTCAGAGAGTCATGACTGAGGACTGTAAAAGACCTGCAGTCTACAGTGTGTGGGAACACGAACAAAGAGCAGAAGCTGTAAAAGTAGTCAATGTCACAATGTCAAATTTCACTGCACAACAATCATAGCCTCTAGGATTTGTGATAATTATATTATTACAATATTTTTCAGTAGGATTTATAATTATTATACTTTGTTTATATTGTGTGTTTTCTCCTAATTAAACCCCAGTGTAGCCAAGAAACTTAAAAAGGTCCTTTTTAGAGCCCATGTTTGGTTTGTCCTTTCTGGGTTACTGTAGAATACATCGTGATGCATCACTGAAGACTTTGTGGAAGAAGACTTGCTCCCTTTGTAGAGAAAAGCTCATTCAAAAGCAATTGAAAGACACAGCTCCTTATTTTCAAGTAATTATGCACCACTGAAAATGTATTTATGAATTCCATTTCCATTCTGCCATATTCTACAAATAGATCCTTCCAAATCTTACATAATGGACCTTTAATGAATGTATCCATTTATGCTGGGTGAAAACCACCATTAGGATGCATTACCACCACCTGATATGATAGATAAAAAGAAAAAGAAAAAGAAAAGAAAAGAAAATCATTTCAAATTTGTATTTTTGTTCAGTTATTATCATCATATTAATTATTTTTAATGCACAATTATCATCAGTTCTGGTTATTGTTAGCACTCCTAGTCAAAGCATATCAATACATAAATTTTGGTATCCTTTGCAAACATTTTGTTTAAAACTTTTCAAAAAAAAAAACTTTAGAGAGACTGAAACTGTTTTATTTACACATGTGAGAATTCCTGCACATTTGAAAAAAGTTGTATAAAAGTTGTTGTGGCTCCTCGGGGAGCTGTGTGATGTATGAGCGATTGCAACAGAGAGTAAATTTATTGCAAATCCAGTCTGCTTCCAGTCTGAATTTGGAAAAGCCACAGATACATGTCCTTTTCATTGGCTTTTGAAAACAAAATGCAGACACGTTGGTCAAGTTAAAAACATCACAAGACATCAACAACACACAGAGAAGCATTGGTATTAATTCTACTTGACTTGTGTCAGTCCAGTATTTACTCTTTTATCTCTGATTTGGTCTCAAGAGACTTCTTATGAGACAATTTGCCTCTTAAACTGCTAAATATTTCACTATGTTCAGCACCAATCTAGTCACTCACTTTGTTACAGTTGATTTATCAGTGTTTTCAGTTTTGTTTTTGTTTTTTTGTTTGCCTTTTTGCTTAAAAGAGCTGCCTGTTGCATTTGAAAAACTGGTGGGAGCTGTAAAGCATTCGGTCTCTGATAAAGCAGTAATACTGACTGCAAAAGCCACATATTGCTCCATCCATCCCACTGTGGTGTAAATCTAGCCCCCTCCTCCTCAAAAAAAACCACCCACCCATATTAAATGTGTGTTTAAAGTGAACACACATCCAGTGGGAGTGATACCAGGTCAGCGCCAAACATTTGCTTTCGTTTTTCTGGTTGATTTGTAAGAGAGTCGAGAAAACCTGCCAAATAAACAGCACAGTTTTAATGAGCATGTGCAACCCACAAGCTGTTTATCTAATTACTAATCTAATGTAGAAAAGCACAAACCTCTCTTTCTCTCCCTCTCCATCTCTCTCACGCTCCCTTTCCATAGAAATGGCTGAGACTAGAAAGTCAGAAAAATCTAAACACGAGACTGAAATGATGTACATTTATAGAAATGTATGTGTTCTCAGCTTCCTCACAAAAAGTTGAAATGACTGTGTGACGGTGGATTTTTGATCATTAAATCAAGCCAGAATGAAAGAATGAAAAAGAACACTTGCCCTTCACTGATGGGAAATGATGATAGTGAGGAACAAGCCTCGAGGCATACCTGAACAAGATAACCAGCTGCATAATTTCCTGTGCTTTAGAGGCTCAAGAAGTTCAAAGTTAACCACCTGGCACTCCACTTATGGCCTGCAATAAAAACTGTTTTCTTAAATTGCTTTCTGTTATGTTCTTCTTTGATTGCAGCAAAGCCATCTTACACTCCCAGATAAAGCACTGCTCTTTGCTCTTTGTAGCAGTAAGAAGTAAAGGAATAGAAAGAACTGGAAATATGATCATACTGTAGCACGTTTTACTAAAGCAAGTACAGTTTAAAGAAAATATTAGATTAAATGTTCAGACAAAGGCAGCTGTGCTTTGGGGGTTTTTGTTTGAATATTTCTCATGTACACAGAACAGTGAATGACTATTTACACTGTGGCACAGAACGTGATATCTGATAAAAGACTATAAATCCACAAAATAAGTAAACATCAATAAAAGGTCTACCTAGTTAAAACCCTTAAATCCTCAAAGACCATGGCTTTAATACAGATTCCATGATCTAGATCTGCAAAGCACGCAAAAGCAAATCTTCTCAGCAACATTAGAAATGTGCATGCGTTGCTGTTCTTGTGCATGTGTGCACCTAGGCCTGGGTTTCACTGTATGTTGCCAAAGGTGTCAGTGTGTGTGAAGTGTGTCTTTGCTTGGCTCAGGGTCCTGTGGCCTACTTTTTCCTTTTGCTGGCTCACCAAGGAAGTGTTTCTTCCCACAGTGAATAACCTGCCCAATCCAGATCAAGACGTTAGCAGGCAGGCATGCATACTTAAGCCAAACCTTCAATGTTTCTGCTGTACCGCTGATGTGCTGCAAAGTGATCACGCACATCCACCGCTGCCCTCTGGTGGTTAAAAAGTGCAATTTTGTTTTAATGCAAGGAGCAAAATGAAAAGTTTAATTCCTCATGGAGTGAGTGGCATTAACAAAAATTATTTTGTTAAACTTAATTTATTTAAAAATTGATTAAGTCCAATTAAACACAAACAACTTATGTTTTAGTCCCCATGAGTCACTAGCATGTTCTGTTTTATATTTACCATTTTTATATCATTACTCTTTGTAATTTACATGTTTACCTGAATGGCATCACTTTCTAAAGGAGTATATTCATAGGGAGTGAGAATACTGCTACATGCCAGTGTTTAAATCTGTGCTAAAATTTTCACTTATTCAGTGTCGCAGCTCAGCATCCACCAGATTGATTAGTACAAAGTGTTGAAGGTTGTACAGCAATGACTTGTGCTCCACCATGAGGTCTAATTTTTAAATTGTTCAATACATCAGTTTGTGACTGAATACAGATAAAAATAATGGGAAATTCCAAAATGCACTGGTATGTTGGCAAATTAATGATTAACCAAAAAACAGCAATTCCTGTGCCTGTATGAAAATAGGTGTGTCTTTACACTGAGTCAATTTTTTTTGTTTCTTATTTATTCTATCTGCTGCTTTATTTTTTTTCATTTGTGTAATGAGATCAGTTTGTAGTTATTCAGTTACTGACCATAGATGTGCATTTGGCATGCCAAAAAATAAAATGCAATTCTTGATAGAAATATATGAAGCCGAGCTCAAGTGGGGTGAGATTTGGATGTCAGAAGGTGGAGTTCAGCTTAAACCTGTGTTTAAGTCTCAAGGTTATTTTATTTACTTTTCTCAAGCGCGGGGTTTTACAACCAAAGGCCAACACCAAAATGAAGAACTATTATTTACATCAGAAAGCAAATGATGGATTAATGTGTCTCACAGCCTGAGAAAAGAGGCTGTGTGAAGCAAATTAACCCCTGACTGTTTCCGTGGCCTTTATGATGCATTCTGTGACCTCTTCTTGGCCTGGCATTATTGCATAATCATCATCCACTGGGTGTTAAGTTTCTTCCCCTGCAGTTGTTTATTCATTACTCGGACTATTCCTTGTTACTATGGCTGGAGGTTGTGGCAACTCTTGATTAACTCAGAACCTCTGCTGATATTATTTAAAGTCAGTGTATGGAAAAAAAATCATCACATAAAGAGATGTTATCATTTAGGACAGAGGATAATCACATTTGCATTCTCATTAAGTTACTGGACATTTGTGTCTTTTTCTATCTCACAGGACTATGAGTATCCCAACCACCCTCAGTCTACACAGCACCAGAAGAATGACCGGTGTCCACCTCCACCCCAGATGTTGCCTGAAAGAGCTTGCGAGGTGCCGGGCTGTCGCTCAGACTCGGAGTGTGAGCGCCATAAACGCTGCTGCTACAACGGCTGCATCTACGCCTGCCTGGAGTCTGTCCAGCCGCCTCCAGGTCAGCAGAACCAGCGCACAGACAAACTGCACACACAGTTGTGTTTGAGTTTTTAAGGTCACATAGCAGAGAGAGTGAAATGTGTGTGTGTTCTGGACAGTGTTGGACTGGCTGGTGCAGCCAAAGCCTCGATGGTTGGGGGGTAACGGCTGGCTGTTAGACGGTCCTGAGGAGGTTCTGCAGGGTGAGTACACACACCTGATCAGCCACTGAGGTCAGAGGAAAATACCCGAGACTCCAGCTGGTCAGCTTGCATGACTTTCACCTTACTGAAATTCTCATGCTGAAATGATGACACTACATCTAAGCTTTTACAAATCCTTATAATCCCAAACAGGTTTCATTGGGAACATTTTGGTTTGAACTCCACTTGCTATCTACTGTTGATGCAATAATATCCACAAAATTTCCTTTAATGCACATTATGTTGTCTGCCCACTAGCTGAGGCCTGCAGTACAACTGAGGATGGAGATGAGCCTCTTCACTGCCCTACGGGCTACGAGTGCCACATCATCAACCCAGGAAACCCTGCCGCCGGCATCCCGAACCGGGGACAGTGCATCAAGCAACGCGGAAACTCTGGTAGAGTTAAAAAGCTAAGCTATTTGATTGTAATAAAGCTTCGAATCCATTCACTTAATACACATTATCTCCTTACTTAATGTTATTTTTACAACCAAATCTAACAGTTTGTCTGCTCCAATGAAACTTCTCTCCCAAGTTTGTGCCTCTATAAAACACCTAGTGACAGAGAGGACAGGATGCCCAACTGTGCCAGCAGCTGTCTTTGAGTCTTGCTTGGTATCTCTCGTCAAATTACAAGCCGTTAGGTGCCAAGTTGCTCCTTTTAAATAGATCTATAAATAATATACAAATTAGAGTGACCAGGCAACTCCGTAGACTGCCTCAACCTATGATTTGTAGCTGAATCTGTTGGCAGAAATATTAGCTAATAGTTTTATAAAGAGCATAAAATTTTATTTTATATGTCTCTTAACTGTCTTGTGAGCAAGGTCTTAATAAACAATATGTGTCTGATATATAGATTAGATGTCAGTATTCTATATTATCTAGCCATTTTTGCCATTTTATTCACAGATGGACGTGGTCTGAGGCACAAATACTTCAAGGACTACAAGGATTACTTGGGTAAGAGAGGTCTATGTGGACAACGTGAAAACCTGCATTATTATCGAATCAGAAATACAACCAATCTGCCGGAAATGATGAAAGCTTTTTTGCCGACAGGTACCAGTTCTAACAATGCAGTAGGCTACGAAAAACAACATCACAAGCACCTGGGATGAAGTATGTTTTCAGCTCTTTTGAACTATATCACATTAAGACCTCTGCACCTTCCTCTTCCTTCAGATAAGACGTTGTGTTTTTTGTTGTATCTGTTCTCAGATCAACCTGACCTCAGCCTCAGCAACAACCACAACACAACCTCACACAGCTACCCACTCCTGTTCGATCTGCTCTCATCATACCTGAACCAGGATCAGATCTGACCTTTATACCAGACCTACAGCTACTACCTCCTCTTTGCAAAGCCCCATCTCGTGGCCTCAGTCATGATGTCCTTTGGGAGATGAGTGTGATGTGCCTACAGTACACAGCCAAAGAAATAAGTGCTTTTTCTGTCTCTCTGTGCGGTTTCTGTGAAGAAATAGAGCAGAGGGTGTTGATGGTGAAGCAGAGGTGAGGAGAACAGGGCGTACACCAAAGCTGTTTATCAAATGTCTCAAAAGGAAATAAGGAACCCATGCCACTTTTTTTTGTTATTTCTTTACAACCCTCTCCCTCTCTATAACTCATTGTTATTCTCACACAAAAAAGCACTCTCTAACCTTAAGGCTCGGTCAACAGAGAAAATCAAGAACATGTGGCCCTGTTATTCATTCTGTCTTTCTTGGAGGACGGTGCTCAAATTTCCTGATCTGAAATCTGGAAAGTTTTACTGACATACAGGAAAAATTCCAGCCAATTGTAACCATTTTTTTTTTAAATGCTATGCTAGTGCGTGGATTGTGTCAGTATCAAAGACATTGAAGCATCTGTGGATCAGTACCAAACCGACAGATGCTAAACCGTAACTTCATGCTATTAAAAGAAAAAAGCAAAAGAAGAAAAAAGTTTGCAGATTTGCAGATTTCAAAAGGTTCCTTTCTGTTAAGAAGTAAAATTTTAACTTTTTTAAAAAAAAGATACCTTTACAAGAGCCTGCAGACGGCAAATGTTTGATGCTGAAGAGAGATCTGTAACTAATTACATCTGTAATTCATCTCCTGAAGTATATTTACTGACACTATAAACAGCAAATATCCCTAAGTGCAGTGTGATTTTTCAAGTATTTCATAGTTTTAAAGAGTCATACTACATAATTTCTAAACAATTCAATCTTTTTATTGAATGAAACACTATCACAACCCCCTGTTGCAGTACAGACGTTATAATAAAAAAGGGCTTTTGCACAGATATTCAAAGTTGATGAAAAGTTTTTTCTTCTGTGTTATTCTCCACTTTATTCTAATCAATCTTATTAATTCAGATGGTGCTTACTCTCATTGTTGCCTATAATAACAGAAGAATAAGCTGGTAACATAATAAGCTGGAGGTGTAAAAACAAAAGCTGGAACCATTCTCTATGTGCAGAACTAAAGTGATTTCTGAATGTTGATTTCTGACTGGTGCTGTAATGTCGCCTTGTTTATTCTAAATAAAACAACATTGTTAAACTCTGTCTAAGTTTTTTTGGGGGAATTTTCTGGGGGAAGACTCAGGATTAAGCAAGTTGACGCTGGCTGAACATACATGATAAATTAACAGGAGGGTCATAACAGGGGTCCTTTCTGATATGTACATCACAGTCCACAAAAGTATCGTATGAGAGTCAAATTTGTTATCTACTGTTAAAAATTGTTGTCTTCAAATAAAATGTCTTAATATCACTACCACTTGCGGGATGAAAATACTGTACAATTTATCACATATATACCACAAGATTTCCACATCTCCTTAGTATATCTGGCCCTGACCTGGTGTATTGAAAAATGTGTATCCCAAAATTACTGAAATTAGTCATGCATGCTTAATCACTGTTAGTTTTTTCAGTCTAACCGAGTAGGAGACAATTGGAGACAGATGGTTCACATTATGGGGAAATGAAGTGGCACTTCACACCTGGTGCTAATCAGCCAATCAGCGACAGAGAAGAACAGGTGTTTGACTGCACTAATCAAGCTTTTGAGGAACACCACATGATAAAATATGTGTCTAGCTTATGACTGGCTGATATGTTGGAATTGGTTTATTTGAAGAGGATAAATAAACTGGACTGTGTCCTTTTCATTATGCAGTTTCCTCTGGTATTAGCAGAACCTCTGTTTGGAGTTTTGGAGGATAAAGAATAAAGAGACAAATCCCTCATTAAAGATTCAAACTGTATCTATTACAGGTGTTTAACTGAGTGCTTTCTCGTCTCCTCAGCTTCATCGCTACAAATCACAGGCACATTGAGAGAATGAACGTATTAAATTACTTTTCATTTTTAGTCAGTCTTTATATATATATTGCAATTATACACATTTACAATATTCAATCATATACAGGATAAACTTAGGCTAAACT
>JAUZTA010000028.1:198747-227780 GCA_034780835.1 Ctenochaetus striatus | reverse complement strand
TAAATAACTTGTACAGTCAGAAAATGTGTTGTTAGCATTACCAAAACTTACAAATAGCCTTTGTGGAAAATGTATAGCTCAGTGGGTGTCCGTCTCTCTCTTAGTCTCGCGCTCTCTCCCCCCTCCTCTCTGTCAAACACGCACGCGCGCGCAAACCTGCACGTGAGCACCTGCCTAAAAGCTGCATCAGGAAAAAACAACCCAAAAAAAGGTGGGGGGAATCAAATTGTCTACTTCGTACTTCGTGTTGCAAGTATAACAGCCTTTGTGTTTTGGGGTAAGTCAGTGGTGACGCTTCCCATCACACTGGCTGTCACCTGCTGTCGTCACCAGTCGGAGCCCACAAGGTATAGGGCATGTCACGAGCCGCTTCATTAGTGCCACCTTGTTGATTTATTTCACCATGAGCGCGCCGAACAAATCATCTGACAAAAGGTGAGTGCCTTATTCTCTTATTAACTTGTGGATTTTAAGATGAGCCTACTTTTTGGTTGTTTATATTTGTTACACCTGATATCTTTGCATAATTTATTATTAATTACAAGTCGATGTATTACAGCCTTTTATAAGCATTGCATATGCAAATTATCGTCAGGAAGGTTAAACAATGATTTATTTGTTTGTTTGTTTTTATCTTTGAGTAATTGATGAGAAAAATCTAAATCAAGTGATAATTTAGCACCAGAAATTGTCTGATTGACTGACACTTAAATAAAACAGTGAGGCTTCCATGTGCTTGATATTAGACGAACATGGCCCAGAAGGTGTCAGCATAGTTTATTGCAATGGAAAAGGCTCCTGATCTTACAGCTGTGACTGTCTATAAGAGAAATCAGTTCACAAAGTCGTATCATCTATCACTGTGTTTTCTTGGTGAGTTTCTCATATCCTTAAGGTTAAGGCCAGAAATGGCTGCTTTTTTTGCACAATTTAGTATTCTTTAATGCAACAGCATTTGAATTAAAGAATAGTTTCTGTGCATATGCATTATGCCTTATGAAGAATCATATTAAACTCTTTTTTTTCCCTTATGGACAGGATTAGCTCCAAAACTAAGCTGGACAGGCTAATGAAGGAGCGAAAAGGCACATTTCCACTTCTTATCAAGGTACGGGAATGGCTATTCATTTTGGATAAGTGTATAATTTGTCAATATTAAAACTGTTTACTATGTTTTTGCCTCACAGCTTCAGTATATCACTCTGACTTACAGTGGTGGCCATGAATTTGTGTGGCTAGCAACCCTATACCCCAAGTTGATATGCAGGCCATTAAATAAATGTTATTCGGGTAATTGTGTGCACTCAGCAGAAGTGATTTATTAGGATACATACTCTGCCTTGTGATGTTCTTGGCCTGCAGATCTGAGAGAGTTGCCCTTCTCCCCTTTGCAAATGTCGAGAGAGCTAACTGTTCTGCTCTGAGCCATTATAAGGCCACATACGGTACCTTATCTGAGGTCCCATGCTTTGACACCACCTGGGGTTAACCCAATCATCTCTCCTTCCTGGAAAGTACCATAGCTTTCAGCTCTGCCCTACAAGGACACATTCACGCTGCACTGAGCTGATTCGCCCCCTCCCTTCGTGTGTAGAGGGATTAGAGTGTTTCAAAACCCCTCGAACCTCTCTCACTGGGCTTCTATAGGACCCTCTTTTACTTACGGTTGATTAAACTTTTCATTCAGTTTGTACCTCTTTGCCAATAGGTTGGGCAAGCCAGTGAAGCAGGTGTGACTGAAACCCTTTGATGTGAAAAATATTAAAAAGATACTTCTCTTCGTCTCAGTCTGAAACTACCTGGGCTCATGGGTTTATTCATACTCTATTTAGAATAGAGCCGTTTGATGAGGAAACAGATGAATAGGGAGGGAGTATTATGTAGAAATGGGACATGAGGGACATTAGATTCAGATAATAGTAATGATTGAATGGTTGCCTTTTTTGTGTGTGTTTGTGTGTGCAGGTGGTGAGTGAAAGAGAAAGGGAGGGACTGTCTTAATGGCCAACAAAAGTCACAACAATAATCATGACCATTGTCAGTAAAATACAGGATCCAAAACTGCTCAGACTTGTTCTGTCTTTGTGTAGAATAATACATACTGCAGGATGTGTTGGCCATATTCCTTAATGCCTAATCCCATCATGGTCCTTTTATTTGCTTTGATCTCAGCACTTCTGAAAAAGCCCCCTCACGGAGATATTCTCATCCATTAGCAATAGCACTGCCAACAGGTTGTTAAGCCAAAAGACACTCGAGATAAGAAGAGTGAAAATCTTTGCACATCAGTGAGGAATTGAAGAGAGCAGAATCTAGGGCATAGTTTGAAGCTGTTAGGGTTTATACTGTGAACTGACTCCATTCTCAGGGTGTCAGTTCAAAAGATTTTCTCTATCCCTAAGTTTGGAGAGCATTTGCGTCATTATAAAGTACAGACGCAAGCAGCTGCTCTCAACAGACGCACCGTACCCCCTCAAGATGTGAAATGCCTTGAGACTTTAGCAGGCAGTGTGTTTTCATGTTTGCAGCTTTTACGCAATATGACTCACTACTGAAGTGCACCTTTGGCATTTAAGCCTTTTCGTTTGTATCAAAGAGCTGTTAGATCCTTCCACTGAAGTGGTACTTTATGTTGTATGCATATACATGGGTTGTTTTTGGTAAATTTACTCATTAGCTAAAGAAAATCTTGAAACTTTGGGCCACAATATTAATACTGCGGTAGGTATGCAGCACTGATGTATGGGACATTCACAGTTAACGATGCTGTCAATTCTCTAAAGCCCTGCAGAAACAAATGTTATTACGCTCTGTTAGATCATGATCTTAGTGCTCTTCATGACTTGCTCCAGAGTATTGTTTAGCCAGGCAGGCCCCATGCACCTGCCCTCCCGCCCAGACTGGAATAGGGAGTGTGCCTCCCCCATTATTCTGATGAACCCTGCCCCTGATAGGGTTTCTCATCTCAGCTTTGTCCCCTGTTGACACCGGACCCCCCGAATTAAAGCCAGTCATTTAGAGAGAGGGAACTCACCTCTGCCGAATAACACGCTGATATCAGTGTCACTGAGCGCAGGGTTCACACTGACACTTCACTGTGCATCGGCCTCACAGTAAAGTGTCATATTATATTATAAATATATTATATATTATTATAAGCTACCTTACAGTTCTTTATAATCACCTCTCTGCTTCTCTCTATTTCTGCATGTGTGTGCATAACATTGTGTTGTCACGCGTGCATTTGAAATCGTGTCCACGCTTGCGGGCATTCATGTGTGCCAACAGAAAGGCCTCTGCTTGTTGTCTGGGCGGTCACATGGCCACATGCTTCTCAACATGTGAATCTCCATGCCGTGTTAGCACCATAATAGACCCATGCATAGCAGCGTCCTCTCAAATGTGGATGTTCCAATGGTCCCGAGCAGCTTCACGCTGCCAAGGCTGAGCCTACTTGTGCTGCCGTGTCACAGCTGTAGATTTTCATGTCGAGGACGTGTTGTGGTGCTACTCCAGAGGGTACAGCTGGACTAGGACACTCCCCCAAGTCTGATAAACATTAATTGGATTTACAAAGAATGCTGGGTACACAGCCACCCAGGGAGTTTTTGTTAATGAGTGCCTGACTTGGTGGTGGTGGGATGAGGTGTCTGTTTTTCTTTAACAGTGATTCATGCAATACAGAGCTGCTAAACTGGGTATGCCAGCGTCCTCCCCCGTCACACTTTCTCACTCCATCTCCATAGGCTCAGCAGCTCTGTTGTGTAATAATGTGTGAGGTCTTATCTAAAATATTATTATATAAGAAGATCCGGTTGTTGTTGCCTTTTCTCATGCATAATAATACCGCATAATGCAAGATTTTTAGCCTTTTTTTTTCTTGGAGTCAATCCCCAAATAATAGCACCACTACAAGGTACAATAATATATAAACCTAATTTATAAAATAAGTAACATTACCCTTTTAACATATCTGCAGTTTTCTTTTACACAAGTTGGAAACAATGATCAGTTCAGAGCAGATCAGTCAGTTTGCTGGCTGCCCAATTTATATTAATTAAATTCTGGGGCAGTTTTACTAAATACTTATCTGGATGAACAGGTTACCTTTTATAATCATAATTTATCTATTCTATTCTTTGTCTTGAAAAGCAATGAGTACATAAAGTAATTTATTAGAATAAGAAAATTGATTTTGTCCTCTAATCATACAGACTGATAATAATGTTACATAATTCTGATCACAATAATCAGGATTAAGCTTTTAATCGTTCCTTTGTTGGTCTCAAGGGCTGCAGTGTGCCGGTATATACCTGTAGCATCTGCCTGGCAGGTAGATTATACCTGAGCCTTGGATAATAAAGCCATTAGAATCTAAGACGGGATCTCCTTTACAGACTTCATCTGTCCACTGTGTTTTAACAACACTGTGTGAAACATTAGGGCCCCTTGTATCTGGCACCGGTCTTCATTGTCCACATCTGCCTCGTATGTCATCAGATTAAATGCTGCAATTTGCACTAATTGTTTTAATCTGAAAGCAGTGCATTGTCTGTGTCAAGCTAGGTCAAACGTGGGTTCTTTTGTATCCAAGTGGCGACAAAAGCGGATCACCTTGCGAAGCCGTTGTGGAAGGTGACAGGAGAGTTAGTGCTAATGGGGTCAAAAGCAGTGCCGACAACTCTCATTTTACCTGGGTGACAAAGCTCACCTGTGCCAATCACCCGCAGAACCAAGGAGACAGACAAAAGCTTTCAGAGGTCAGAGTGATGGGATACAGGAAACGATGGAAAAAGCAATAACCCATTTGTTTCAGCAATAACATGATGTATTGTGAACAGTAAACAGAGAGAAGTTGCTCAGACTCGCCTAGAGAAGAACCCTTTTTATTGAGTCACAGATTGTTTTGATGAATGACAACTGGCAGAATAGAGTGCAAAGTGATGCTGATATGTGAATTCAGCTGTACAACCCACATTAGAGCAAGTCAAAACAACAATTTCTGTGCAATGAAGAGACCTTCAGAAAGCTAGGCAAATTAAAAAATATGACAGTATATTTATCGCAGTGTACTTCAATAATGAAGTAAATGCATTTATATATATATATAGATATATAGATATATATAAAATTCATAATTTGTTGTTTTTATCAGCACAATACAGATATAAATGTTTTGGCAATTGGATGTATTTTTGTAAGTTCAGATCTGGAGAAACACCAGATTTCTCTTCTTCTCTTTTCTCAAGCTGAAAAGAGATTTTGATTCATAGAAAGCAACATTAGAGCTATGTGAAGACAAGGTGTGTGGCCACGGGACTGCCATAGATGCCAGGACATCATCACTCACACAGGCCTGGCTGCACAAGCACTTCTCCTCCATCCTCAGGTTCTCAACCCCGCCAGGGCAGAGTCTGGGGCATTGAGGTCAACACCTGCATTGCACATGATAGGGGCTAAAGCCTGCAGTGTTCTAAGAATATTTAGCACTGAAACCCGTGACACACATTTTGGTTATAGAGACAGGCTGGGGGAAATATTATACACACACACATGCTCCTGTGCAAAGTTTGACTCCACATCTACTTTAGCTTTCTTGTAAGTGGGCCAGTTATTTCACTGGATTGGCTTTATTGTAATAACTGCGACGTCCTGTGTGTGGAGCACAGCCAAAGCCAGAAATGGGGCCCTGGGTCGGGTCTCACTCCAGGGATGGGAAGCAGCAGATCTTAGATGAAAGAATGATTAATGAGGTAAGACTTCCAAGGCTGAGTCGATTTTAAAAGAAAGTTATCTGAATATGATGCTCTGAAAAAGTAAAGCCTGAGGTGTTTTAAGTACAGGTTGAATAAGGAACAGCTGTTGAAACTTCCTACCTCTTAATGTGTTTGAGTATTAAATATTTAGTTTTTCTACATCATTTCTCTTTGGATGCTTAAAGAACTAATGGAATGCCAAATTAGGATGCAGCATCATTGAAACTGTAGGACATCAGTGGACTTCTCACAGTATTACTATTCAGACAGTTTTAATATGTTCATGCTTTTGCCATCAGACACAGAAGGAATTAATTAAGGTAAGATTTCTGAGTCCCTTTGCACAAAATGTTTGGGTTTCAGTTTTTCTTCACTAGAGAGTCTTGGAAAGTTAGGACTTTTCTTATAACAGCCATTCTACCCGACACTAAGACTGTAATGCCCACACGCGATTTTTGATAAATGCTTTGCAAAAAGAACTAAATAAATCTGGCTTCATCTTTATCTGACTGCAGTGCAAAGAAATCACAGTGATGCTGAGATACATCAGCAAACATGATTGACTGCTCTTAGCACGCGTAATAATGTCTGTGTGACTGGGAGTCATTTGTTTTTAAACTGCAGTAGGACCAAAAAAATTAGGATTCCATCAAGTTGTTTTGGATAATGGGATACAGGATTAGTTGAAAGGTCAGTATTTTACACTAGGTTCAACAGTGAGAGATTATTTTTCAGACTCTCTGTGGGGGAAATGGGAAACGACTATTGTTCATAATACAACGATGGTCCAATCATCCGCTGAACAAGGCCAGGGAACGTGACCTGCGGCCCAATTCTGGCATTTTTGTGACTGTCTGGGTCTCTGTCTGATAAAGAAGGTAGACAGGAAGCACTCGAGTGACTGTTTGCTGTTATTACAGTTTATAATGTGTCATGAATTATAGGGCATCCGAGGATTATGTGTATTCTGTATATAGGTGATCTCAACCTGTCTCTGCAGTTAAAACAAATATGAAGTAGTAGGTCAGCTTCTACCTCCATCACTTACCCCACACAAACACAGCTGCAAATATACAAGACTGATTTTAGATTGTGGAAAAAATATAGGTCTGTCTATGTCAGTGTATGTGACAAAAGCACAGAGGTTCAAGTTAAGAAGCAGAAAGATTGATATTTAAAATATAAAGCTAAATTATTGATCTCAGTGTTATCTATTAATTTAAAGAAGAAACATATTGTGATTGTGAAAAATGAATGATTGTTAATTGCATTTCAGTTGTACTTGCAGTTTTAAAAGTTAATTTCACCCAATCACTAAAATTGTCTAAACTCCTAATTTATTTAGAGTTTTATTTTATCCAAATACTCATTTTTAATTATTTGCCGTTTTAAAGGTTTTCCACATCTTTTATACATAGGGTTTACTTTTTCAATGCAGCAATACAGCATCAGCTATCTAACATACGGCATTCACACTGTAGAGTCTTCAGAAAGAAGAAAGAAATTGCATTCTCTGGTTTTCGCCTTCTTTGTCACTTTAACATCCCCTGCTGTGAACTCTAAATAGCTACCTCAAATTGCTGCCGCAACGTACGTGCACAGTCGCGCCATTCTAAAAGGTGGAGTCAAAACACCTCAATCATCCCTCTGGTGGCTAGATCTAATTTTGGGAAGCGCTTAATTTGAAATGCAGCTGAGTTTTGAATAAGCAGAGCACACATTTTAAACATAAATGTTGCTGTCATTCATCTTAGTTTAATCATGAAAGCCCAAATCCTTATTGCTATTAGTATTTGAGTAATTGTGCAGACCTATGACAGTATAGAATACTCCTAAATGAAGCTTTGCAGCAAACTTAAAGGAAGTTCAGGGTAAGACTGTGACTTTGGTTTATTTAACCTTGACAGAGCTCCACTACAATCAAACACTTATATTGCTGTTGTTGGACACGAGATGAATTAAGGAGTTTGTTTTTCTCTTTCAACCTCTTTACCACGGTGAAGTGAGCCTCTCCACATGGCTAATGAGATTTGGCTTGGCCTGAGCCCTTCTTAATTTTCAGCTGTGTCCACATCTACAACCACGCACACACACACACATTCACACATGTAGAGATTTACTCCAACAAAGAAACACACACACTTACACAAAATCACTCAGTCCTCCGACAGAACCATGATAATAAGGCAAGCAATCATAATTTGACCTGACTGTTATTTGTTCATTACAATAACAGCTTATTGAATTTGTTCTTATAATACATTGACAGTGTACTGGTGTTTTATCAGCTCAGATTGTTGCAGTATGGTTAGGTGAGTCAGTCGCCCCTGTACAAAAAAATGATACCTGTGGCACTGAACTCCCTTATAGATACCTTCATCCATTCCATCCATAATCTATAAAAGCTTATCCTTTGTAGGGTCCTAGAGGTTTACAACAATTTATGTTCATATTTACACCTAGGCTTCATTAAGCACAATCAACATGTACAGGGGGATTTTTAAAAACAGGGTTTTCTCTCCCTCAGTCTCATAAAAAATCCTGTACACACAAGCACAGTTTCAAATAAATCTTCATCCAAACAAAAATGCAAAAACACAAATAAAGCACTGTCATGAGCACCCAAACCAAAGGAAATAAAATAACCAGGGCCAGGATTGGATTATTTTCAGCCCAGGAGTTTCATGGCTCAGACCGGCTCACTTTAACTCCACAATTTTACTGGAGATTTAAAATTTTAGCCTCAGTATGTTTTATTTGTTTTTAACAAGAGTAGGTTTCATCTGTCTTTTCCTTAACTGGCAGAAATGGGCTTCTATAGAAAAAAATCTTTTGTAAAGTGGGGAGCCTCCATCATTTCCTGGTGCTCCACATTAGCCTCTCTGAATATAAACCCCAATCATTCTGGCCAATCAGAAAACTCAAAAGATCTCTGCCATCAAACAAAAGCAATACTGACACACAATCTGTTATCATAAGCTAAAAATGCCACTTTGCCAATCTACACATCAGCACTGTAAAAAAAAAAAAAAGTTTCTGAATATCTTCACTCTGGCCAGAGTTTTCCAAAAGATCTGTTTCCAGTGATCCAGAATATGTTTGTGTGTGGATGAAAGGCCAAAAAAGACTTAGAAAAAAGCTTGACAAATACCTGTGTGCATGTTTGAAAAGCATTAGAGTCCTCAGTTAACCTGCATGTATTTGGACTGTGTGAGGATGCTGGAGGAAGTGCTGCCCTAAATAAGAACCTATTTTTAGCAAATATTTTAGTTTTGGAATTAATTTTAATTACCACAATTGAGTAAAACAGAGAATTGACCCCAATCATGAGTCTGTATCATATGTATTTAAAGTGAACTGTTTCTTTTAGTCTTGGTCCACTGAATATTCATTCATAGAAAGCAGAATAAAAGACTGAAGGGAATTTTGTCATTAATAATTTGTCAATTTTGCACTTCTTTCCTGACCAGTTTCCATTGCTGAGCACCATTAGCATGTCACATGTAAGTCACAATGTGTCTGAGTGTGTCTAAGTGTATGTACTTTTAACCCTGACCCATAACTCACACGATGACATGTCGTCACTGAGAAAGCTTGCGCGTCTAAAACTGTAGATGCTGCTGTCAACTTGCCTGCCACTCCATTCTGCCGAACTGAAGGAGAGTTAGTCACTGTCTGTTTTGGCTGGCAGCTCAATTTGCTTCAGTTCCCCTCGTCTGGCACCTGGCAGCGATTAGCCAGGGCCCAACAGAATGTATGGCAGCAGGCTATGGCCTTCTAAGATGAGGTAATTTGGCCCTGCTTTGACTGAGTATCATCTGGCCTGGTATAGCCTGTCCAACCACCTGCTGTTCACTCTGTCCAGATCTGGCCTGGCAGTTCAAAGATGCAGAAAAGGTGTGGCACTTAGAGACCAACAGCCTGTCAAATGACGGTTATAGTTTGGTTTTGAGTCATGGATTGAATATTGTAAATACAAAACATAAAAATGTGTAGGTAGAAAGAAGATACGGCAGCTACCACTCTGTGACATACAAGCATTGAGACTGGCTGACAGGGCAGTAATGAAATACAGTAGTCTGGTGGGCCATGCTACAGAAATAGCAACGAGTTTCCTGTCACCAAAACAAGGTGATTTACAGATTTTATTTTTGGTGGAGGGGTAGAATTCATGTGAGCAGAGATACTTGTGGTCACTAAGAGAATTTGTCCTTTGGTATGCAAACATTTGAAATGATTTGCTGCACTGTAACCTGCCTAATGACTCTTGCTTAAATAGAGAGTCGGTACTTTATCATGTTTTAGTCACCTCTGGTAAATCATTTAATCGTTGACAATGACTGAAGAGGTTCAGAGAGTTAATTACAACACGGTGTCCCCCCCCCCCCATGACTAGTTACAGTATAGAGCTCACATTGTGTTCTGCTGTGGACTCTGCAGTTTCCTGCTTCTGTGTGCAGCAGGCAGGAGGCCAGGGGCAGCCTGGGTGTGGTGGGATTAGCTTTCACCTATGAACTATTTGTCAGCAATACTGTAGCAGCAGGGGTTTGTTGCAGCAGAAAAGCAGGTGGAGAATGGTAGGAGAGATGGAGAGGGGATGAGGGGTTGGAGGTGGGAGGTCACAGCCCTGCTGTCTGTTTCTCCATGACACAGTGGCAAATGAGAAAGGGGGAGGAGAGTTGCAGGTTTCTGTTGAACCCCATGGGAGGCCCTTTGGAGCTGCACCTTGTCCTCATTTGACATCCTCAGCCTCATCAAGAGGCCACCTGGGAAGACCATTGAATCTGTATCTACAGTACCCCTCTCTGTCTCTCTCTATTCCCACACTCCACCACCCCTCTCCCAGAGGCCTCCCTGACAGGAAGCTAAGTGCCAGGCCCCTGCTGCTGTGTCTCTAGCTCAGGATGGGTCCCTTGATGAGTCCCATCCATACGTCACTGGCAGCAGCAGCAAAAGATAGAGAGCACTCCCTCACCGATTATAGCAACAGCACAAAGCAACAGCATCCTCTCACTGTCTGTTTGCAGCCTGCCTCTCTACACCGTCTGTATCCTGGAGCAGAGGAAAAAGGTTTGGACCAATCTGATGAGGAGGAGGAGGAAAGCAAAAGGGAATTGAAGTCTTAAACAAACAAAATGTAACTGTATTATTATGTGATGCAGCCCAGAGTGCAGTGGAGACAGGACAACAATGGAAAGTCAAAAAACTGAACTCGGCACCACCAAAGTTCTGTTAACTTCAAGAAGAATTTCACTTCGGCAAATGGAGTCGAGGAGCAACATTGTGACTTACACTTTCTAGGCTAAAAGCATCAGGAAATGCAGGCCAGATTCCTTTTTCCTTCTGAGAGCATTTTGTCTGATCCCTGACCTGCTGGGTAACTACCTCCCCTCTGGCTACAAATGGTGTCTGGAGACTAAGGTGGGCTTCAGGGTGTGGTCGTGGCAGCATGGGGGAGATGTACTATGTGGGAAGACGGGACTTCACCCGCCTGCTGTTGTTTTAGCCTCCAGGACTGCTGCTGGGGCAGGAAAAGAAGGGTGCAACCTGAAGTGTGTTTGGAGGTAACAGAGGCAAGGAAGGCAACAATATCTTCTTCTATCTGCATGCTCACACTCACTCTCTTTATTTCTCCCTCTTTTGTTTTTGTATTTCCTCTTCAGAGCACCTAAGTTTCTATTTTTAGAATCGCTCAGCCTGGCACAGTCCTTCTTGTTTTGACTAATGTCAGACCCACATAAAACTGTGACCGTTTGTTGCATGAATCTTTGGTCGTCATGGTGAGATATACTGTATCTGCATTGTCTGCTCTAGTTGCTTTTCATCACCGCTGCGTTGTCACCTGGGCGACAAAATGCACACAACATAATGATTCTCCCAGGTGAGCTGTGAGGCAGACCTGCTCACAGTTTTGCAATGTTCTATTTGATCTCTGCTATATTCTGCAGGTACTGTAACAGTTCAGAGACGGAGCATGACGTCAGATTTTCTACGTCTCTCAATATTAAAGGATTTCTCAGCAGTTTAAATAAACACTGCACTTTTTTCTTGCTCAAGTTTTGATGGGACAGTTGATACCTTTCGTAGATGAAGTCAAGGCCAAAAGCTGTTTGTTTAGCTTTACTCAAGGACTGAAAACAGTAAGAAGAAGCTTGACTGGCAGAGTTTGAAGGTGAAAAGGTCTCCTCAGTCTTCTCCTTACCATGGAATTTACCAAGAAACCAGCAGAAAATCTGGTTTCTACACATTATTAAATAAACATGATATCGATATTAGTGAGTTTGAGATGTGCTGTTAGGCAGGTTTGTTAAGACTGAGAACAGCCAAGCTAGCTGTGACCTCATTTCTACTCCTTATGCTAAGCTAAGCTAGCCTGCTGCAAGCTATAATGCTTTACATTTAGCACAAAGACATAAAAGAGTTATTAAGTTCATCTAGGCCTAACTCTTTGCAAGTAGGTAAAAGTGAAAGCACCTTTTTATAAAAAGAACTGAATATTTATGTGGTTCACAGTCGTATTCACTTTCTCCTCTCATGCAGCAGTAGAGCAACAAGATGAGATGCAGAGTGCCGTGTTATTTTGTCTATAATATGACATCAGAGAAGCAGTTTATAAACAAGTTCAGCCTAGTCTGTTTTGCCCCAACTGTAACCCTCATTGTATTAAATAATTACCACTCTGCAGATCTTATCATTAGGATGGGGACAGATTTAAAGGAGCTTTCACTTTCTAAGACTGTCCCCTTTCTCCATCTTCTTGTCCCTTGTTTTCTTAATCTCCTGAAAGACCACTCCACCAACAGGGGCAGATCACACTCTGGGCTCAGCGTAAATACCAAAATCACGTTTCAGTCCTTGCCTGCTTGTTAGCAGCAGCAGCTCTCATACAGCTCCAGTGATATAACTTTAACATTTATCAGTTTTTATTGTAAGGTTTTTTTTTTAATTCAACAGCAAAAGGGGAATAGATTAGAGTATAATAAGGATGTAATAAAAAGGGCAAGACTTCATCTCATCTCCTCCCGTCCCAAGGCTCAGTCTGATTACTGAAGTAGCCACCTCTATTGCATAACAGCTGTCATCTAATCATATTCATCTCCTGTACTCATGTCCTTTATCGCATGGAGCCACTGAGTTGTTCCCTCTGCAGAGGAGATTACTCAATGGAAAACAATCTGTGACACAATGTTCATGCTGTAATGTTTGTTCTCTTGTTACAAGATGCAATTTCACATATCGCTGTGGTTAGAAGGAGACCTCGGGAGTCTTTAAACTGAAGTATGATCGTTACTTTCTGCTCTCTGCGTTAAGAAAAAATGCTCATCCTTTGGTTGCATGAAGTCTGTCAACACAGGTGCATGATTCAAGAAAATACCATGGTCATTTTAAAAAGCAGATATTTTTGCCTATCTTTGTATTTATTTGCCTCTGATCACTTGACCTTTACCAGAGTTCCTTTCATGAATGTCGACCCTGTATTGTCTCCTTTTACAATTGTGCTGCCATTTTCTGTATGAAAAGTAATTTGGATCTGATGAGATCATCCAGCCTGTGGAAGCTCCCCTTTCACTGCCTGTGTTCACATCATTAAACACTTTGAAATGCAAGGTCAAAGCAAAATGAGGAAGTAATATGTGGATCTCAAGCAATTTATTTCCCGACTTATGACGCTGAAAGGTTTACCATGGCTTAACATGACTGATCAGATCATATATTCATCAGAAGCTGGTCTTTTTAATCATTTTATAGCTGTTATTTTTGTAGTCATTAAACTCTGTTAATTTGGCGATGAAATAGTTGTCTCCGATGAAGCCCAGTTTAAAAACTACTGCCAATGTTTTCTTGGGAGATACATCTTGCAATCTGGTGTATTATTAGTTATATATTCCTTTTGATATGTTGCGGGTTATTAGAGTGCAAAAAGGATTTAAATAAGCAACGCTTTGCAGGAAACAATCGAAATTGTCAGATATTTCCTCCGATATTGGAAAGATAAGAGCTCCATAATAACAGTGAGAGTGAGTGACACGTTTTGCACGGTGGAGACCCTCTCTGAAGCTGAGTTTGCGAGCGTGCAGTCTACATAACATGTTTTCAGAGCGACCACGCGTGAGACGTGCGTGCGTCGGTGTAAACCCTCAGCGTCGGCGTTGGAGAGTCACATCAGTCACACAGCGTGGTGTAGGTGGACGAAAGCAAACGGTTAAAAAACAAATCTATATCGGGACAGCCCCAGCTGTCAGCGGCAGAAACCTGAACAGGTGGCACCTGCAGTGTCTTAGCAGTAAGCGTCAAGGCGGAGAGACCCTCGACAGCTTGCCTCGCTCACTAATCTTCTCTCTGACGACAGCGCATTTACCCCGCGCGCGTAAAACTAGGAGTACGGCAGGCTGTGGTCTGTGGATCTGATCACTCATCAGGATTGTACTCACCAGTGTTGATTCAGTCAAGTTGGACTTGTGTCTTGGGAAGTGTATCTCGTGGCTGAGCTGAGATGAGTTGGATACAATGACTCTTTGTCATCAGTGTTGGATTTTATAATTTCTCGTGTCTTTGGATTGCCAAGCGACTGTAAAGACTAAAATTTATAACACAGCATGTTGCCAGAAATAAACAACAAGGTGAGATACTTCAAGTTGTTATTCCTCTTGTCAATCTTGATGTTGATTTGCAGTGCCGCTGTTGTGTATATTTGTTTACAAGTCTATTTAAAGGCAAAAGGGGAAATTAGTGACACTGATTTTTTTTTAATAATAACTGGCCATTTATTCAATTAGAGCTTTTTTCATTGTTATACCATGTTTTATCTTTTATAATGTCATTTAAGAGGCTATTCATTAATTGTGAACATGCATGTTCCCTATATTTTTTCTATGCATAAGATTTTTTTTTGCCTGGATACAGGGCGTCATTCCAGGCTAATTCCATTTTGGGAAAAACCCTCCATAGATATCCATTTACAATGATAAAGTAAAATAATATTTTAAAAAATTATTGTGCTCTCACTTTTTATCTTTATCAGATCTGGCCAAGAATGGGAAGTAATTCTAACATTGGAACTATTTCAGTTTCTCCTTTACAAGTTATCCCGATTTTAATGCTTATTTTTTAGTCCACCCCCTTTCTCCTGACTGCATGCCAAGTTATGATGAATCCTGATCTGATCCATTTCTATTTCAGTCGTTGTTTAGCCTACTTATTTCAGTGTTTGTTGTGCTGACAGATTCTGTAAGTCTATATGTGCTCTGGTAGATTCTTTACACCTTACATGGAAACGGATATAAAATTAACCCTTGCTGTTTTTGGATCTTTTAGGGATTTCATCTTTATTAAAGTAACAGAAGTGTGAGGTTTGCAATGAAAAACTAATCATCCTAAGGATTCACCCTCATTTTGATCACATTGATTGATCAGTGAGTATGACAGGGCAGCATTATTATACATTGAAAGACCCACGCCTGACAGCTTAGAGTGAGCACAGTTGTACCGTTTGTTGATGTTGACCCTCAATTACTCCTGCTTTCCTGATTCTCTGACCAGCTGACCCTGGAGAACTGACTTTACATTAGCCTAAGCTGCCCTCACACACCTGCTGGGTTGATCCAGACCCCTGGTTACACAGATACAGAGTCAGCTCGATTTATATGTTTTTATTTATTTTTTTGTGCAGAACTCTTTTGGACATGAAGAGCAAATGCCCTCTTTCATGCATGTTTTATTAGTGGATAAATTAAATGAATTTATGTGTAAGTATCACACAATGAAATTATTTCCAGCTCTGTGTTTGAAATATTATGTCATTTGCTCTCTTGTGCAGACCCAAAGGCACAGATTACACTGCTATGATTAAATCTGTGCCCCAGACAGCTGTAGTAATATATACACATATATATTTACTCTTAAGAAAATGTCATTATGTTTAATTGGCAGAGGTGAGACCTAAAGAAATGTGCACAGTTATTTCCTAAAAATAGCTCCACCAACTTAAACTCTCACGTCTATTTCATGGATTGTGATTATGCCAGCTTTAGATGTTTCAAATACAGACTATCATCCATCACAGTGGAATTAAAGGTCACAGTCAGTTTTTTTTTTTTTTCTATGGCTCACGGGCACATGTTATGATGTCACTGGGTTTCCACTGGCTCAGTGCTCATTAGCCAGGCTTACAGCAGATCTTCACAGGTGATGTTTTTTAGAAGCCAACCTGTCACATTGACCTACATGGCTCCTGCTGTCGCTCACAGTGCTGCTGGTATTGTAACATGACTAGATTATTGTATCCTGCCCTACTTTGGCTACGTGTTATTTGACTTTCTGTAGGACTATATTAACTTAAATGTAAAGAGCAAAGCAATGTTTGGGCTCCACAACTTTAATGCAGTACCCAAAAATTTGTAAAGCAGAGGCAAGTTCAGTGTCTCATCATCTTCTGAGCTGGTAGAGATGAGTCAATAAAACTCCTCCTCTCTCTGAACAAGACTGTCGTGACACTGATCTGATGTTGCTTTTGCTTCTCAATCAGTGTAAAAGTTAAGATGATGATTGAGAAACTGTGTCCTATTCAGCACCTGTGGACAAAACCCCACCCAGCCTGTCTTACCCCCTCCCCTCGCCTTCCTCCACTGCCGTGCTGGCAGAGTTTAGCACGTATCCCCATATGGGGTTAAGCTTTATTTCACCCATATGGTGTCACCAACGCAGCTGCTCGCTCGCCCCCTGATTAATAAAGCACGTGTGAGTTGACTTGGTTTTGGAGAGAAGCGTGCAGAATCATCCAAATGTGTGTGGCTCTTTTTTGTTTTTCCTTGTTAATCTGGAACCATGCCGTTTTTTTTTAACAACTTTCATAGTTTCCCTTTAACACATCAAGGCAAGTGAATCTTCAGTGTGCGCAGGCCTGGAGGCACGTGTCCGCCCAGTGCCATACACATGGATGTGCACATGTGCATACACCTGCACAAACCAGCATGTACACAGAGAATTCTGGATCACTCTTTCTGAGTTTTAGCTGGGTTTTCTGCAGAAATAATCTATTTTAGGATCATAGTGCATTATTTCAGTCTGGCTTCAGCCTTGTTAAGCTGCCACAGACTGTGTTTCTAAAGAGAGAAGTGA
Organism: Ctenochaetus striatus; assembly: GCA_034780835.1. NCBI lineage: Eukaryota > Metazoa > Chordata > Actinopteri > Acanthuriformes > Acanthuridae > Ctenochaetus > Ctenochaetus striatus. The sequence continues at coordinate 210,906 of JAUZTA010000028.1, read as the reverse complement.
ATCCAGGCAGCATGAAAACAAGAAACTATTTCTTAGGGATTTCACATGACTGCTTTACTATCTATTGGTGTAAAATGATTCTTTCATCTTACTTTGAAGATAACACGCTTTGCACTGTATTTAAAACCACTACACAAGGAAAATGTATATACCCCACAGAAACAGGGAAAAATCTATGAATATGCGACCACAGCCTTTTTTTTTAGATGTATTTTATGAATTGCTCTCATTCCTCCCACAGACATCACGACCAGAGGCCTTCCCTCACCCTCACAGACTCCCAGCAGAAAGCAACCGCCTCGGAACAAACCGACCCTGCTCGCAGGTCAGCATTCCTTCTCTGCAAGATGCTACAGCAGCTGACCCCAGACATGCTGTATTTACAAAGCCATCTTTTCTCTTCATGTTTAAATTATTTGACCAACACCTAAAATCCCTACTTGAGGGAAAACATTCCCCCTTTATAACATCACAATTCAGGTCATCTATATTGACATTTATTTACACATCTTAGAAACACATGGATGCAACTGTTCACATCTGCCTGCACATATGTAATCATGTAGTGTAACACAGTACATATTATATAAGTGCATCTTACTAAAGCAGCATGCCGCTCAGTTATGTACAGGCATGTTACTGTGTTTACCTCCTCTGCCTGTCGTGGCAGGTGCTTGCAACTATATTTAGCCCTATCTCTATGCGTCATACCCAAGTTGGCAGATCATGCAGCAGCTCCTCACACATGAGATGAAAAATAAAAAGCTATCTACTGTATAAATATGGCTGCTTTTTTTTTCTGGAATGTAATTCATATTTACCATAAAAGAAGAAGATATAGCTAATACAGCACATTGCTATTGGCTAAAAGGTATCGCGCAGGATGAAGGCACAGCTCTGTTTTGAATTTTTCCTGCTGAAATTGGAGTGGAATTGCAGCTCTTGAGGTTGCAATGTGAATCTCTTTTGACATAGATGCCTTTATATAGGATATCTAATTTTTTCCCTTGAGAGCTTGGCATTTGACAGAAGTCTAATTTTGTCCGTTATTTCCAGAGCCTGTCAGGGCTGTGACACATGTAATCGTGCTCTCAGAGCAAGCAGGATGTCAGTCAGAGAAAAGCAGGTTGTTGCTCTTCACCCCCCCCCACACACAAGGCGCCACAGACAGGGCCTGTCAGCATCCGACCTCACAGGCTTTGTCCCGATTTCTCTTACCCTGATCAGTAATTCCAGCCGCAACCTGCTGGGGGTCCTGGTCACCTGAGCCACCAGCACCACAGACACATGCATGTGAGAGGGATATAGATCACACACCACGAACACAAACCAAATGTGTAGTGGTGCAGCCCGAGAAAAACACAACTCATGAAAAAATGAAAGGGGCTGTAACAAGCTTGTAGCTACAGCGTGAAACGAAAAATGCATTTAGAGTATACACTTGTTGACCTGCTGTGTCTTGCTGCTTTTGTTGTGTGTTTACAGCTGGGAGATGAAGAAGATCCCAAACACCCCCTAGCTGTGAAAGATGGACAATGCCTTTGCTGGCTTAATAAAACAATCTAACTTTATGTCACTTTGATGACAGTCTGACATCATCTTAGTCTTCCATATTTTGAAAAACTTTACTGAAAGATCTTCTTCCTTCCATCAGCTGACCCCCTTTTTATTTTGTCTAATGTTTTTTTTCTTTGTGTTTTGGTGTTTCTAATTTCTTTATCAATGGCAGTACAATTAAAAAGTTCCTCTGATTTACAGAAGTTCGGCCCTGGTGGAGGGACCTTGCCTCAGCTTGAGCCACCAGTGGTCCAGGTGGTGGTCAGCAATGCCAAAAATCAACACCAGCAGTCAGACAACATCCTGCCCCAAATTGCCAACAAAGGGGGCCAAAACAACTATCAGACACACCCGGTGAGGTTCTCATATACTTACAGCTTGTTATGTCCAACAGTTGCAGCTGGTTTTGTGTCTCATGATGAGAGGTAAAAGACTTGTGCATCAGTTTTCTCCAAATCAGTTTAAATAACTAAAAAATAAGATACAGTACAGTAGTTTCAGGGACAAAGTTCTCTGTGAAAATGTCTTGAATGTCACACTTTGGTAACTTTACTTTTGCTGTGCTCATATGAATAAGGGACTCCACTTTCTCTTTTTTTTTTACAGGATGAGAGGCCGAAGCCCATCCAGCAGTTCGCCATGCGCTTCGGTGCAGCAATTGATAAAGTGTCGGTCCCCCGCAACGGCAAGATTTTCAGCAACAAGCTGGAGAAAGTGGAGAAAGAGAAGTCTTATGAGGGACAAAGGCTGCCCATGTCTCCCATAGGTAAGTTACTATGGATAAGAATACAACTGAATCAGAAAGGCACGGAGATGTTATTTCACATACTGAATCTTTTTTGGAATTTCCAATACAAATGTGTAACTAAATAACTATTCTGACTCAACTGTTGCAATAAAAATAGCATGCTGGCATTGAAGATGTGTGTTCACAATCTTTGCTTTCGGCAGAGGTGTAATCAATAAGAATGTGACTCATCCCGTCCTCCTCTTCTTTTTTCCGGTTGCAGAGGCGCTGAAGAACTTCCAGGAGAGGTTGACAGAGTTTGAGCAGGAGGAAATCATGGACTATGCAGAGGTCTGGTTCATGGGTCTGGGCTCTCAGAAGATTGAGGGTTCCCAAGGTGCACCACAGAACTGTGGATATGATGACGAGCATGGAAGCTACATCAGGGTAATGAGTTAAATGGTGCATCAAACAAGACTGTGGTTTCTCTCTGATTTATCCTCCTGTAAAGTTTAGTTAAGGGATACAAATTAGGAGTTGTTTCCATTTCATGGCAAGTGCTTTTGAACTATTATTTATTATTATATTATTTAGTGATTAAAAAAACAGCTCTGTGACCTGGCACGCAAACGTTGAACTAACATTGTGAAACAGATATTCGTATTTCACTTTGGCATCCTTTACCGAAATGAAAGTTAGCTGTTTTGTGGTCAGCTCCAAAATCTTAGAAGTTAACATTTCTAGGGGCAATTAAATGAATGAGCAAAGAGTTTTCACAACAGTCCCAATTTTATTAAAAAAAAAAATCAGTGCTGGACCAAATTGATTTTAAATTGTTTACTTTATCCTGAGCAAAGCTGAAGGTAGTTGGCTTTCATAAGGAAGTAGCAGGAACCAAACCAAAACTTTCATGGAAAGAAAAAAACAATCCTAAATTGGTCGAAAGGGACATCAAATATACACAGTTTTTATTTAATTTACTAATGCATTCCATAAAAAGCTGAAGACAAAAGGTTAGTTCTCTTTTTGCACACATACACAGCTGCCTAAGCTGAACTGTACATGACCAGACGCCTTCGTTTGACCTTAATCCAGCAGCTGCAGACATGAACCAGCCAGTCTGCTCAACTGTCTTTATTGTTGTACACTGTTTACAATAAACTGAACTGACTTCACCCAAGCCTGTGACAACAGGCTTAACTGTCTCGTATGTTGAGTGTCAGTAATGAGTGACCTGGTTAACGCTGAGTGACTGACCATTGTTTAGTCTCTTCTGTCTCTCTTTAGAGACTTATCTCACCATCATAGGGCAGAGCTGATATTTAAAGCAAAGCCAGATGTTGACGAGGAATTTAATACTGTGGCAATATTCTGCACACAGTTGATCAGTTTTGAAATGTTTTAAATTTACATTATAAAGGTTGTCTTTCTGTTTGTGATTAAAATTTCTATTTTAGTAAAAGCTTTCAGGGTAATAACAGTAAAACTTGCTCAAGTATTCACTATGCTCCTTGTCCCTGCTCTTCCAGGTGCTGCATGACCACATTGGCTACAGATTTGAAGTGCTGGAAGTGATTGGGAAGGGCTCCTTTGGGCAGGTTCTGAAATGTCTGGACCACAAGAACAATGAACTTGTAGCCATTAAGATGATACGCAACAAGAAGAGGTACATGTAAACCTAAACAATTCATTCTAATATGTATAATTCATTTATTTTGCTTTGGACAAATCATCTTTGTATATTGATTTCAAATGATTCATTCAGAATATTTTATATAATATGTCCTATTTTACTTCAAAAGACAAAAACTTTTCTGTCACATTCAAAAAGTCAACTTTTGGCATTTATTTGAGATGTTATCCAGTTGTGAGGTTTTCCCACATGTCTGCACCAGGATCATTTGACATGTTAGAAATCCGCCTTATGGTTGAGATCCTGATTTAGCATGATAGAAGTCAGCACCTCGTGGTGTTACCTTACCTGTCCTTCCTCGCCGTGGCTCAGAGTGGCAACGATGACCCGAGTCTTGTAGGTTAGATGCAGGAGTTATCGGGTCTTACTACAACTTCAATAATGCAGAAAACAAAATGGGTGCAAACTGTTACAGCTGCGGAAGAACTCAGCACTTTGTTTGCTGATCTGATCTCTTCTGGGAGAAAACATTTTAGTCATTGATGTGGTGGAAGAAAATCTTGACCACAGATATGTACATACACACACTTTATTGAAAGTTTCCAGTGAGTCCAAGTATTTATCCTAGATGTATCTAACACGGTTAGAACCTAACACTTAGAACTGAGATGCATACATTTATTTATTCTGGCCCTATTGAACTGGGGAACTCAGAAATATATCATGATAAAGTAACATATTTCTAAATATATAATAAAAATTGTTATTTCAATATATTTCTAAAATATTTTGACATTTCTGTATCTCACACCTCGTGTTACTCTGCAGGTTCCATCACCAAGCTCTGGTTGAGCTGAAGATCCTGGATGTAATAAAAAGGAAAGACAAAGACAACCTCCACAACGTCATCCACATGAAGGAGTACTTCTACTTCCGCAATCACCTTTGCATCTCCTTCGAGCTTCTCGGGTTAGTACTCTCACATGTACACCGCATGCAAGCAAGCATGTTCAGCACTAAGTCTTACAGCAGGCTATAAAGACATGATGCTGAATAATTAACCTGTTAATTAAAGGTATTCAAGGTGAGTCACCTTTCCTCAGCCACAACATCAGGGTTAGATCACTGTGCTGTCCTAATCAAAAGCACTTCTTACTTGTCTCGATTCATTACTTCTAATCATACGTGACAGCGGTCAGTCAGAAGTTAAGTGATCCCCTGTTTACCTTGAGCCAGCTGTGTTTTAGCGAGGATGGCCACTGATATCTGTGTGAGGGGAGATAGTTTTATGTATCATTCTGGCTCAATGACCTTTAGAGGACGTCTTGGACTGCCACCTTGTCTAACATTACTGTTACTGAATCCTTTAGTTAAGGCCTTGATTAGGGCCCTATCTCTTACCCCTTCTTGCTTCATGGTGTGAAGGCTCCAGTTACACAGGCTAAAGAAGTTAATGCCTATCACAAATAGAAGGAAATAGTGCAAGGACACACTCTGTCTCCCTGTGACCGTGGGTACAATCATAGATTATTTCCAAGTGTGCACTTCGCAGTCAGTAAATGTTTTATTACCTCTAAAGTATAGAGTGACATCAAACTTAGCAGCTGTCTTTTTTCAGAGTGTTTATTTGAGGAGCATGAGGAAGTTCCTAATGTAGTGCAGCCTTTTATAAGTGAATCCGTACTGAGCTGAATCTACTGTGTATTCCCGGTCCTCTATTAAGAAAGAAAATGACTCTGTTAGTCTTTTGTGACATTTTCTAACCATGCATTATGTTGTGTTTCTTCCGTCAGTGTGAACTTATACGAGCTCATCAAAAAAAACAACTTCCAGGGCTTCAGCATCGCCCTCATCCGTCGCTTCACCCATGCTCTTCTCAGGTGCCTGCAGATGCTGCACAGGGAGAAGATTATTCACTGTGATCTTAAACCGGTATTAAGTTCAAAACTTCTATAATAGCTTATTTTTTTTAATGAAGAGCAGGGGACATTCTGTATGATAAACTGAAGTAAAAGAAGAGATATGGACCACATATTTGCACTGAATCACTGCACTGCTATTGAGTATTATCATAGAAAAGATTTCCCAGAGTGACATCTTGTGGGCCAGTACAGTCTTGCAGTGTGTTTGATGTTTTTCTTCTACTTCTGATCAGGAAAACATCCTTCTGTCTCAGAGAGGGCCAGGGAACATCAAGGTGGTTGACTTTGGATCAAGCTGTTATGAACAACAAAGGGGTGAGAGCATAAAGCTCAGCTGAGAGAATATGTTGCTCAACTTTTTTTCATTATGTCAGAATACTCTGTAGGGAACTTGAAACTTTTTTCCCAATCTTTAAAACTTGTGTCCTTCACTGTCTCTTTTTTCTTTTCCATCAGTGTACACTTACATCCAGAGTCGCTTCTATCGCTCTCCAGAGGTCATCCTGGGTCACCCCTACAGCATGGCCATTGACATGTGGAGTCTGGGTTGCATCCTTGCTGAACTCTACACAGGCTATCCTCTCTTCCCAGGGGAGAGCGAAGTGGAGCAGATAGCTTGCATGATGGAGGTATGGCATGGAAAAAATTATGTGTCCACATTTGTCACATCATTTAAAGTTTCTCAAATGTAAACACGTTATATATGGTTGGTGCATTGCTTCAGGGTGTTAAGGTGTCCTTATATTTAAACTTACAGGTTCTTGGAATGCCTCCAAATGATTTTGTTCAGTCCGCATCAAGGCGGAGGCTGTTCTTCGGTGAGAATTTGTCTTTACATGGTTTCTGATATATTTTTTTTTATGATATATTTTTTTCTATGGATGTTGTTTACATTGTGTGAGGCAAATATTGTGTTTGATGATTGTGTGCAGACTCAAAAGGAAACCCCAGGAACATCACTAACAGCAAGGGGAAGAAGAGGAGGCCCAACTCCAAGGAGCTGTCAGCTGCGTTAAAAACTAATGATCCTTTGTTCTTGGACTTCATCAAGTGTTGCCTCACGTATGTTTCTTCTAAACATCTGCTAACATCTGTCTTGCATTCCAAATAGCTTGCCTAAAAAGTGGATGTGACTTTTTTAAATTAAGTATTCTCCAATGTTATTTCATTAAAGATCAAAGAAAATTCAATATTTGCATGCTTAAATTTGTTTTCTGTTTCTCAGTTGGGATCCAGCCAAGCGTATGACTCCCGATGAGGGGTTACAGCATGAGTGGATCCTAGAGGGAAATTTCAACAAAGTTCGTCCAAGAGCGAGGCCAACAGTGAAGAAGACCTCTGATGGGTCAATAAGCACAGATAAAAACACAGAGCTGGGTTTCCACAAACAAGCTAACAGCAAGCCCAGTAAGAGTACACTTTAATTTTTTATTTTATTTCCTCTATATTATATACTACATTTTAGGGCAAGTGTTTCCCTTGATCTGACATTAACTGTCCTTTGTTTCCATGGCACAGCGGAGAAGGTGAGTTCAGACAGCACTGACAAGCTGCAAAGAGACGCTTCAGCAACAGAAACAAAGATGGCTTCTGCCGAACGTCTGCGTCCTATCGGAGCCTCAGCAGAGGAGGAGGTGTGTGAGAATGAGGGCAAACTCTCCACGGAAAACAAACAGCAAGAAGGAGGAGGAGAGAGGCCTGTTCATATCATCATCAAGCCTCAAGAGGAAGTGGGTACAGAGAGGAAAGATAGTCAGGAAGCGTCCCATTGTTTGCCCCCTATCATGTAACAGTCAAAGAGACTGAGTAGTGGAGTGGGAAAAAAAATGGACAGTTGAGAGAAAATTGTATTTGTTTGACCCTGTACACACAGAAAACCAAAAGATCCTTCATGTTCTCATTTGCTACAAACACTGCCATGTTGAATTGGTGTCTTTATGACTTCACAAACTAACAGCTTAGAGAAGTCAGAGGCAGAGAAAAGTCTGACAGTTTCACGTTGGAAGAGCTGTAAGTTCAAATTTCCTGCTGACAGACAGTAAACTAATCAATTCCCACATGCCCTGAAGAAAACATTGATGAGTGGAGGGGACAAACTGATCATCAGCAAATAGGTACATAATCTATTTATTATTTTAAATATACAGTGACAGCGTATTGTTTCTGTTCTGTGGTACCTTGAGATTGTATAAACATTGGAGTCAGTCAACTACTAATACTTTATTTATAGGGGTTAAAATGCAGTTGTGGGCAGGCATTTTGTTTTAGGTATCCCCATTGACTGTATAAAGGGTATCCCTCTGTTTGCCCACATAAGAAAACACATTAATGTAGAATAAAATGGTTGGAAGCTTAATACAAAGTACAGCATCAACTTTTTGCTGTCACTGTTTCTTGTATTATTTATTGAACTCAATCTTTGCTGTGCATCGAACACCTTTCATTTTTTTCAGTTTTCCTGTTAGAAAACAAAGTATCTGACTTTAAGTAATGTATGGATAGAAAAGTAATTGAATCCTTGCTCTTTTTTTTCTTTTAGATATTAAAGCATTTACTTCATTATGATAAAATATTTGAGGAATTATGTGCAATGAAGGCTGAGCCAAAAAACATCTTTTTTTATGTCATGTACTTTTTAATTGTAGAGTGCAGATAATTACATACCCATTGTTGATGATTTTACACATATTTATTATGGAATATGTTTAATGTTATGTTTCATATTTTCGTTCAACAATATAAATCAACAATCACAACATGTGTATTTGTAATAGAAATTAATGTACATATTTCTGCTGTAATTTCCTATGTATGTGTAATACAGAACATATTTTAAGAAAATATTTCAGATATTGAGGGTTTTAGACAAGGTTTTACTTGTTGTGTTGTTTCCGTATGAAAACTTTTTGTATGTTGTGTTATTCATAAAATTTTTATATTAGAAACAAAATGACAATCCTATTATTGATAGTTTGTGCCTTGCAGTATTAGAAATCTTGCACTTTACTGTTGTGTGTGTTCACCTGGATTAAAAACTGTTGGACTCTTACCTTTCACACAGACAAGGGTTAAGTTAAACCTGCCAGTACCCTTCTTATTAGACAAAATTATGTCTCAGCTAATGTTACAGAACACCATCTTTGTAGAATTGATTCATGTCTTTCACCACAAACAGAAATCCAGTTGAATTTTAGATAGGTTCATGCCCTAACTATTATTTAAGCAAGAGAATCAGAGAGGAAACGCTGTAGCTAAAATATGAAAAGTCTAAAAAATGCTTCTTTTTGTCTTTAATGAATAAATAAAACATTGTTTCAAAGAGAGTATGCTTTGATATGTGGTACTTTTAATCTTCAAGATACTGAGGTTACCTGAGGATATTGTTAAAAAATTAAATCTGACCTTAACACAATATACTATCATTCTATGGTACATACTATAGTGTGAAATTGTCACTTGTTTTCAGAGGATTCTAAAATCTAAATTTAAATACCTTTACAGAGTAATAAAATATGATTTATCTTTTTTATTAGCCTGTTGTTAAAGAAGAGGGCTAACTGATAAATCAGACTTGTATATTACAGTTGTAAGATACACTTATTAGCACAATTAAGTTTTATTTTTTGCATTTACTATGGTATGTTCAACATATTCCACCTCATAATAAATCTGTCTCACTTTAACATTCATAGTTTTTACTTTGTTCTCTGTCATTTAAAATATATAGATTATGCCATATTCTGATTGCTTCCTGCATGTAGTGCAGGTGCTGCCACCCTCTGGTGGGTGCAGTAATTGAAGGAGATAGCACCTTCTCCACTTCGAGTTACTTACTCTTTTTTTGGGTCGATTTAAAATATCTTTTTAAAGAGTGATCAGTTCATAAACGTACCACAATAAATAATTGAAAAACTGTAACTGACTGTTGACATGAGCCCACATGTCTCTACTCGAGAGTGGGCTTGGAGGCAAATAAATGTTGATTGATTGCTATCATTGGCAACGATCTGTCTAATCTTCTAGAGCCTATCCAAATCATAATTTCATTTAGCCACTGATGGCTTGAATACAAATGCAGTGAATTGACCAGAATAAGAAAGAGGAAAACAATTTGTCATATGAAAGTGCTGTTTCAAACGCCTCTGTTTATCAATGAAAGGCGTACTAAACAGACTTCCCGTATGCTCTTAATTTATATATTGTTGGTAGCAGTAGAGGTAGATGATTTTCAAAAATAGCCTTACTGGGTCTTGACATTATGCTGCCTGGATCCTGAGACATTTTATTGTAATTTCGTGACCATAATTTTGCCTTGCGTATCCTATCCCCTGCGCTTTGACTTAGTGTACCACATTATTTTGACCCACAAGAGACGCCGTAGTTGAAAAGATGGCGACCGTTGCGCTGGTTAGCCGTCCTGCGAGTGTCCTTCCAAAGATTTCAAGTAAGTAGTCATAACAGCACGCATTTGATTATTGAATAAATATGTTAAATAGTAAAATGTTGGAGTTTCAGATTTTTTACACACATGTTGTCATGATTTATGCTCTCGGTTAGACCCTACATTGCTAAAGTGACCTTGCTAACGTTAAGTGGCGCGGCTAACGTTGGTTACCTGCTAGCAGTAATCATAGTTAGCTAGCAACTTAGCTCACATTTGGCCCTTTGATTATTCTGACTTCAACTACCTGACACATTAACCACCCGCATCTCTTTAAGCATTACCGTTAATAAATAGAGAATAATGTACTAAGTAAGGCTAAGCTTTTAGCATTTGTCATTTCCGTAGTGCTAATGTGACGTGGGGGCTTGTTGAAGTTGCTAAAAACACTTGACATTAACACACTGTTCATAGACACATACGTTTGCGTCTGAACAGATTTTTACCATGGTAATACATATCGTCACTTTGACAGCAGATATTTGACTAACAAGTTAACTGATTAAGACTGGTCTCGCAGTGACAAGCGTTGTACATAACGATGCTGTCATTAAAAAGCTTCTGCACCGTGGCGTTAGTTCCTGCTGCTATCTTTACATGGTTGGTTACATGGTTTGGCTGTTGATCAGCCATGGTCTTTTTTGAGTTTTTGTTTTTGGTGATGTGGAATTGTATTGTTATAGTGAATTGTGTCTTATATATGTCCAGCACATTTATATCAAAAAGGTGAACTTACAGTAACACCTCTCAGGAGAATAGCATGCAATTCAAGAGCAACTCACACTGTGCAAAATAGTTTAATTTAAAAAAAAAAACAGCCACAACCCCACAGCCTTCATGAAGAATGGATTCATTACTGGGCTAACTTTAGCGAGGTGTACCCAAATATTGAATTGAAACTCCATTTATCTTAACCCACAATGCTAATCTAAAACTGCCTGTATTCATCTCTGAATAGGTAACTGCTCCCCTGCTGTATTGGCAGCTGCCTCTGTCATCACAGTACAGCAGAGGAAGCTGCACCATGCTGTCATCCCCAAAGGGAAAGGAGGGCGCTCCTCCTCCAGTGGAATATCAGCAACGGTGTTTGGGGCCACAGGTTTTCTGGGTCGGTACGTGGTGAATAGGCTGGGTAAGTTAGAAATTATGTCTTAGATACTGATGGTTTTGCATGTGCACAGGACTGTTTACTATATATTCAGCAAAAAATACTTTGTTTATGAGCTTATGTTTGTAAACATCACACAATATAACTGACGAGATTTGATTACAGCTTTGAGAACAACTTTATTTTGTAATGTCTGAAATACTGTCAACATTGTATACCATCATGGAGATCCTACTCTAAAGTTGTTTGAATGGTTGTCTCTGTCACAGGATTTACTGAATCTGATCCGAATCATCACACTGTTTGTTAAGAGTAGTGGAAGTGAAGTTATGAGGCTTGATTTGGATTCTAATAAATTATGATGATTTATGAGTACTCACGTACAGTGGTATTTGAGAAGGTTGCCCATGGGTACTCATAACATTATGTTCCAGTCAAGACAGTAACTAATGTAGGAAATAGTATTCAGAACATGGTGGCTGAATAAAGCATTTGGAAATTCAAGGGTTGATATGTATAGGCCTATGTAGTGATATGATTTAGATTACCAGATGAAAAAGAACAAAGGCACTCTGTCTCTGAGTAGATTAATTATAATTTTAATTTATTATGGCATAGGCAACAAAGGCCTATACTGAAGCAAAATGTCCTGGTTTTTGTTTTTACAATTTTACCTGCTTAACTAAAGAGCACCTGTCTTGTCTGATTGCTTGTGATCCAAAGTAGCGCTTCCTTTTTCCTTTTTTATATATAGGTATATATATATTAACT
>JAUZTA010000028.1:180242-194827 GCA_034780835.1 Ctenochaetus striatus | reverse complement strand
ATTAAGTACATTATGTTTTTTATTTTTTAGTGTTATCAATTTCAAAATTGGCCATTTAAAAATAATTCTTGGATGTATGTGTACGTGCGGATGACTTACAGGTCGGATTGGCTCTCAGATCATCCTCCCTTACCGCTGTGACCAGTATGACCTCATGTACCTCAGGCCCATGGGTGATCTTGGACAAATAATTTTCATGGTAAGATGTATACACTCAAATGATCTTGCAGAAATGTCAAAAGTACATGAACTAAGAAACCTTAAATTTTAATGTACTCTCTTTTAGAAACTGACATGCAGATATGTTGTCTTGGTTCTTTCTCACTGTAGGAGTGGGATGCCAGAAACAAAGACTCGATCAAACGGGCTTTGGAGCACTCAAATGTTGTCATCAACCTGGTAGGCAGAGAGTGGGAGACAAGGTATACACTGGAAACTTCCTTCAAAGCATCTAATATTCTTGTCGTCACATGGACTATATTTGAATTCATATAAAATTCACACAAAGTCTTCTTTCTCTTCACATGAAAAGGAACTATCACTTTGAGGATGTCTTTGTGACCATCCCTCAGAATATTGCCAGGGCAGCCAGGGAGGCTGGCATCACAAAGTTTATCCACATGTCTCACCTCAATGCTGATATACGAAGCCCATCCAAATACCTGAGAAATAAGGTAGAGAGCTGATTTTTCTCCACTTACAGCACATCTTTCTTACTGAGCCAAACCAGTGTATCTATGTCTCTGTTTTTCAGTATTTACGTGTTTAGGACAGTCTTAATTAAATGGTTAAGAACAGTCAGCTTGATAATGTGTGTTTAATGTTTCTTGTCAGGCTGTGGGAGAAACAGCAGTGAGGGACGAGTTTCCTGAGGCCATCATCATGAAACCCTCAGAGATTTTTGGGAGGGAGGACAGATTCTTCAACTATTACGCAAGTAAGACCATATTTTGTGTAGAACAGAATCTGAAAGCTGTTAATGAGTGTAAACTGCCTAGTCTGCTGATCTGTTCGTTTTTTAAGTGATGGAATATGGCACAATATGCTGTTATTACGTATTTAAAGCTCTGTAGTGGACTCTCTCAGTTCACTTGTGCTGCATGCTAACTGTGTTGTCGTTTCTTCATCAAAAACATTCCCAAAGCACAAGTGGAATTATTGCTAAATTTCTGTTGAACTCTAACTCACGAGAGGTCTAGCTTGCACTTGCTACATGCACATTACTGTGCCACAGTGCGTCTACATGCGAACAAGAAAAGTCTGGGAAAATTTTGATTGCACCTTGGAGCATAATGTTGTGTTCATGATATTAATTGATATTCAGTACACCCACCACATATTTAGACACCTTATTTGGTGTCAGAATGTGCATAAATTGTAAAACCAAGAATTTGGAAAAAATGTTTTAGAAAAAAGGGTTTCAATCCTTTTTCAGATATGCGCTGGTTTGGCGGTGGAATTCCTCTCATATCCATGGGGAGGAAGACTGTGAAGCAGCCAGTTTATGTAAGTTTGTGGAAAGGATTTAAACTTTTTCACTACTATGAATTTCTTTCAAAAATCTATTTGTATACCAGTGTAGCTAGTAGTAATAGCATTCTCTCAGTTTGTGTTTTTTAATAACAAAGTAATCCTTGCCATTATAAGAAATACTGACCAAGCAGCTCTGCAGAACTGATAATGTATTTGGTGCCTAACTGGCAGTGAAACTGCTTACCAAATGAACCCAACTAAACCCTCTCTTCTCTCTCTAAGGTGGTGGATGTGGCCAAGGCCATCATCAATGCTGTCAGAGACCCTGATGCTAATGGAAAGACATATGCATTAGTTGGGTAGGTGGTCAAAACCTTTGCTTAGGAGTTAAGCAAATATTAAAATTTTGCACATAGTTTGTACACCTAAAGCAGAAATTATTTGATTAGATTAGATTTTATAAGATTTTAGAGTTTGGAAAATGCTTAGTTCGACCGTTTTTATATATGGAATTTCAAAAGACTTCTTTATAAATGCTCATAATCTAAAAACCAGTAATGTAAATTGAGTCCTTAAATATTTAAAATCAAACCATTCCATTGTCATATCTATTTGTTTCCACTGCACTGGGGTTAGACTTAGTAAGCATGCACCCTATATTAAAGATTTTGATTGGAGCCAGGTTTGGTCCGAATGTTGTCCATATTTATGAGAAACTGAGCATGAAGTGTACAGTCCTTACTGTCTACAAGAAAAAAAAAGCTTTAGTCTTTTGAGCTATCTTACAAGAGCATGGAAACCTTGAGTAGCAATGTGTTGGTTTGGAGTTCATGCTCTTGATTTGTATCACCCGTGAGCACAGTTTTACATGATGAGCACTCATCTACCTAATTTGTTTTTGTCCTTTTTTCCCTCTTGTTTTGTAGTCCCAACCGGTACCTCCTTCATGACCTTGTGGAGTACATCTACGCAGTGGCACACAGATCTTTTATGCCCTACCCACTGCCCCGCCCGCTTTACTAGTAAGTACACTGTTGTTGTTCTCTTATGTTTTCCAAAAGTTGTTTGTGTAACCAGCTCTCATTAAACCACATTAAGACACATTACAAAAGAAAAAAGGATGGTTTAATTACTGATAAGCATACACCCATGTGGGCTAGCCTAGCATGTTTGACTGGTGAATTTGATTTTACTGTAAGTACATTTCCAAGACATTTGGACCAAGCCCCAATTCACAATTGTAGACATTCAGTCGGCCGTAGCAAGGAAAAATATGAGGAATGGCTCTTGAGAAAATGCAAGTTGGGCACTTGATTGAGCAGTGAAAACAATGGTAACCTGGTTAAAAACGTTCTGAAATTATAGCTCAATAGTATAGCTCACACTAAAAGGTATTTTTAAAAGATTTAAGGCAGGAGATAGGCAATGCAATAACAGAGTATTGATTCATATTTCATCAGAACTGCCTAGTCCGACAGTTTGATCAGTTGATAGTTTGATCAGTCTTATACTGTTAAGTTTGACCCGAGTTTTGTTTAACTATTAAATTGCGCTGGACAGACAATGAAATTAGAAACAAAAAAGCAGAGCAGCAGACTTACATGACTTTTTAAACTGGACTAGTCACGCTTCTCTGTGAAACATCATATTAAACAGAAATATTCTCCCACAGGGCCATAAGTTCTGCAGGGGTCTGTGGTGTGCAATTTTTTCATTACCACTGTTCAGTCATGTGATAGCCCCTGTTTCTTAATTACAGCCTTGTTGCTCGGTTTTTTGCCAAGAGCCCCTTTGAGCCATGGACAACGCCCGACAAAATCACAAGGGTGAGAAAACCAAGATTTTAATGTAACTTTGAGAATTGTATCACTAACTGTGGAACCCTTTGAGCCAACACTCTGTGGTGATTTGTTTTTTCAGAATAATCACAAAGCAGATTATAAATATGTACTGCACTTCTATTTTCCAGTTTCATGAAACAGACATGAAGTACCCAGGACTTCCTGGTCTTGAGGATCTTGGTATCACACCTTTCTCTGTAGAACAAAAAGCTATAGAGATTCTTCGTCGTCACCGCGGATTCCGTTACCTGGAAGCTGACCTCGATGTGACAAAGCCACCCAAGACTGTCACTTACTAAACTGTCCCACAATGTCATATGCAGCCAGAGGGTGTCAGTACTTCTGATTGCTCTTTAAATATATTCTGTACATAAATAAAAACTATCCTATAAGGGTTTTTTGGTTTTGAGTGTATTCTTTTGATTATTGCATGTTGTTCATTAGATGTGACATTTACCATTTGTGTCTCTAGAAACTATGAATACTGTTAAGTTTTTCACTACATTGAGCTTTTATAAGTACAGGGTATTATGTTGTTTGTTTCTGCTGTACCATCTTGTCCGTAGGCTACCATTGGCCATATCTTGGTACTGTAGTTTACATTCTCGACAAGTTTGTTGACTGTCAGTGTTTTGGTCCTGTGATAGTATTATTAAAGCATGTGGTTTTGACTTTCAAACATAAACTTAGGTAGTAATGTAAAGCTCCCGTATGAAGTATTTAAGGGGGTCAACTAGAATAGATGGAATATAAGATTCATTAGAATGTTTTCATTGGTGTATAATCACCTGAAAAAAGAATTATTGTGTTTTCATTACCATAAGATGAGCCTTTAAATTTCTATAGAGGGATCAGGGCTTCTTTTACAGAACCGTGTTTCTACGGTATCTCACAAGGGACAAACCAAACACTGACAATAAAGAGAGCCTTTTGCAGAAAAAAATTATATAGAGAGGGAAGTCTGTGGGATATCCGTATTAGTTGTTCATGATTGCTCTACATGAGCAGTAAGAGTGAACAGTCTGGCAGATTTTTTCGTATTTGCCTGCTCCTGTTTCTACTCTACCAATTACCATAAAACATTAGCTACAAACTCTCCTTGACCTGATCTACCTGGAGTTGTCATCAGGAAAGGGGGGTTGGTAAGGGGATTGTAGATTTTTGTATTGTATTTTCTTTTTTTTTTTCATTGCGTCAATGGCAGGAACACCATGTTACAAGTCAATGAAACTTAAAAATTGATTTGAAAATAAAGTAAACTTTTTGCACTTTTGATCCATCCAGTTGCTAAGCAGGGAGACACTGGTGGTTAGGTTTCAAAGAGTGTCCATAACTTCATAGAGAGCCTTCTCGTGTTTCCCTGTGTGGAAACGATCAGTCCCAGCAGGGTCCATGTTGGCCAGAATATTCTGTGACGTTTTGGTCTATTAGCCAGGTTGGGCCCGGGAGGCTGAGAATAAGACTGGAACCATGATTGAAGAGTTTATTAAAAAATAAATTGCAAAATAATCTTGAAGGCCAGCTGCAGGTCGTGTTGGTAGAGGCTGGCTGACTGACAGAGGAGTCATCAGACGCTCACCTTCTGATGACTACAAATGAATGCAGTACACACAGATAAGTACCAGCACAGGCAAGAAAAACAGGTAAGCCAAAACTGAGACCCAACAAAAAGGTACAGGAAAACAAGCAGCCGACGTGAGTCACAGAGAAAACATGAGAAGCATGTTTCTCTGATGCTCCAGCACACACCCACAGCGTTTCATTGCAGAGAAAACCGTTTATTTTTCCATTGTTTTACACAATAGATAATGTTCTTGTTCTTGCTAGTGAGTTGATCTGCTAAAATTTGAGGTTAGATTCTGTTAAAAGCAGAGGAGAAGTCGATAAAAAGCAAACAACAAACTTATTTGCCCCCTCCAGGTGCCCTAGAAATGTGTTGAGAAGGGTGCCTACAGCTTCCTCCATGCCTCTACCCATCATATATGCAAACTGGAAAGGGTCCAGCTCTCACTGGATGGTACTTAAATCTTATATTTTACAATCTTTTCAAAGAACTTCATCACCAGAGAGGTTAAGGCAATAGTTTGAAAGTCATTAAGAGATTTGGGTGTTTTGATTTTGGACACAATAATGGAATCTCCAAAATCTCTCCAAAGGTGAAGGAACATATCAAAAATAGAAAAATCAAGGCTGTTCACCTGGTTTGATCCCAGGACCTGTTTGCTTTGATAAAAGTTTTGCTGTTCACAGAACAAATGATGGGTGTGTTTTTGGCAGTAATTCACTGCTAGGTAAGACTTGCTTTGTGTGAGTTTCTTGTGTTAACCACAATGGCACTGTGCCGAAAACAGCAATATGAGTGTGATGGTAAATGATCCACATTGAAATAGCTTATCTGAAAAACTGAGCACAGATTTACCTTTGGATCTTTAACATATATTCAGGGTCTAGAGAGGATGAATCCTGCCTACTTTGGTAATCGTTTCTTCTAGTGTAACCAATAGGTTCATTTGTTTTGTGTTGTTTTTTTGTTGTTGTTTCATTTTTTGCTTGTCATACTGTTGTTTTTATTTTGTTTTTGTTATTGTTTGTTTGGTTTTTTTTACATGCAACAATCATTGCTTTGATTGCCATGAAATTTTGTTCAGATAGGCCTATTTGTGCTCTCCAGAGGATGAATCATGAATTCTCCTCTAGTGTAGGCCAACTAAATAGAAAATGTTAGCATGCTAGTTGAGATGGTTAAATTTCAACAAAGCATCGGCATTGCAAAAACGTTGGCATCCTAAGGCTGGCATTTAGCTAAAAGCACTGCTAAGTTTTTGAGACTTTTTTTTTTTTTTTGCTGAGGAAATTTCCAAATTGTCACCTATATGTACCATTGTTGCTACCAAGAAAAACCATTAAATGTGTGAGAAAAAAATGATGCTTCTTTAACTAACTTTCAATCAGAAGGAAAAGGTAAAGAAGTTCTCAAAAAGCTATTTGTAAATAAACTTAAAAGCCTTTCTTACCTATACATCCTCACAGGCACATTTTTTTCTTAATACTATGCATATTAGGTGAATATGAATATTTAACATAACCTTC
This sequence comes from Ctenochaetus striatus, assembly GCA_034780835.1. NCBI lineage: Eukaryota > Metazoa > Chordata > Actinopteri > Acanthuriformes > Acanthuridae > Ctenochaetus > Ctenochaetus striatus. The sequence continues at coordinate 188,423 of JAUZTA010000028.1, read as the reverse complement.
CAGCTTCTTCTTGGGTGTGGTGGGTGGTTTGCACGCAGGTGATACTGGCATAACTGATTGTATGCCAACTGCGTTTGATAAAGCTTGGCAGTAGAAAGACAGGTTTCATCTTGCCTGCGTGCTTAACTTTGAAATGAAAGGACATTTATTCTTTCTTTATGTTGCCAGCTGTCTAGCTGAACCCATCAGTGGACTGAGCTAAACTCGCAGAGATTTGCTGTCCTGGTGCTTCTAGGTGTGTTATCAGTATGAGAGTGGTATCGTTTAAGCGATCGGCCCTCGTGCTGGGGGGTCTGGGGCTCGTGTCCTGCATAGGCATGTTTTTAATGAGTGGCCATGAGCAAACATTGTCAGCTGATAATATGATTGATACGGCCGGTGTGATTAAGAGGTTTTCTGACCTGGAAGCAAGCATCAGCAATATCCGTAAGTAGACGCAATTAGATAATAAAATTTAATCCTATAGATAAACAAGTCAGGCTACGGTAGGCTATTTATTTTTCTTAAATTAATTTATTTTTAATAACATCGCTTCCAAAAATGTTGTGGACAGAAAATTCCATTCTGTTTGAATTAACTTGGCAATGACATTGCAGAGAAATGAATAGTAATTCAGTAAAAGTGTGTGTAAATCAAGATTAATTTGTTAGGGGAAGGAATAACGCCACTCGGGTAGAAAAGCCTCCCAGTTGTTGTATTATTAGATGAATGGCTTTTAGTCAAACTTTTCTCGAAGACTTATTATTTAATAACAAAATTAAGAATCGGAAGTGCAAAACTTGAGTTAATAAATGAAACAAATCCATCTGTCGAACATAATATGTAATTACTCCTGTTAATTACATATCTATTGTGTTGGGGGAAAAAAGGTAATTATTACCCTTAAAATTGTATCTTTATGTAGTATCAATCAAGAAAAATCTTTCTTTAATTTATGAATCAAATTCACCATTATTGTTATTTCAGTCCTTTATTTTCTGCAAAAAGTGATCATGCTTCTCATTTTTTTTCTCTCCTTGTCGTCCACGCTGTCATATTTGTTAAGAAAAAGTACTCACAGCTTTTGAGCAAAAGCAGGATGCCATGCAGAAAATGCTTAAAGAGGACCAAGACGGAGGCAGAGAAGCTGCAAACGTCAAAAAGCAGTCAGAGCAGAAAGAGCAGCCTGAAGAAAAGATCCAGAATGAAAAGGAGGCTCCAAAGGAGAAAAAGTCCAATAAAGTATTCCCTAACTCAGCTCTGTTTAAGAAATGGGGGGAGAATTTGTCTGAGAAGGACCAAAGAGAGGCAGAGGCTTTGTTTAAGAACTATGGATACAATGTTTTTCTCAGCGATCGCCTTCCTCTGGACAGAGCTCTCCAAGACACCAGGGATCCAAGGTACAGCTTTTATGATAATTCTTATGATATTAGACCTTTTATTCTACATAATATACATAAATGCTTAAAGTTAAATGTTTGTCGACTGTGGGGCTGATTTATTAAAGGTTTAAAAAATGTGCAAACTTGATATTACACGCTAACAAATGCACAAAACGGATCCTTTAGGGCGCTCACTAAGGATTGCGTTTTTTAAAGAGAATGACCGCGCTCACTGTCTATTTAACACCTTTCCCTGAATGAATATGCAACATGGGCGTTTTTTTGCAAAAGTATGCAAAATACCAGGAGGAGAAAATGCAAATACACAAATTTGGCACAAGTATTGTGATTTATTAAGCCTGAAAGCGATTTCATTTACTGATTTTAATATGTATGAAATAAGATATTGATCCGCCAATTGCGCTGACACGGCAGCTATTATTGGGGAGATGAGGAGTCCTGTAGGCGAAATGACAGAATGCGTGGAGAAGAATTTTTGATATGACAAAATAAAAAATGAAGATGCCTATTAGGCGATGCAGTTATGGGGCTTTTGGATTGAGTTAGGGCTGATTTGGAAGCTCCAGGTTCAGCTCTCTGGAATCTTTGAGGTAATTTTCTTTGTAAAATAATTTCTTTCGAAATGGATTTTAAAAAATCTGTTTAGGATAACAAAGTTTGATTTTTTTTAAAAAGTTATAATATGTGTTATTGTTATCTTAATCAACCGAAATTTTATTTAGACAATTTCTTCATTTTGGGAACGGCTCTCAGCTGTTTTCGCACTTGCACAAACAAAACACAACATTATCAGCCACTGTAGCCTCAGGAAAATTAAACCTGTATTTGTCTTTCTATTAGCCTATGTTTTTTTATTTTACATAGTTGGCGCTTCACTCTCTCTCTAGTGTCTAAGTGCATTGCTCTCTTCTCACTGTTTCATTTTGCGTTTTAATTAACTAAACTCAGGGAAATAAAGTACCTTGCAAGCTTTTCAGTGTTTCTTAAAATACCAATCAAAGCAGACTTTAAAACGTGACTGGAGAGAAACTTCAAACAATCCTTCTGTTTCTTTAAAGGTGTTTAAAAAAGAGTTACCCAAAGGACCTGCCAACTATCGGAGTTGTTCTGATCTATCTGAACGAGGCCCTGTCTGTCATAAAAAGAGCCATGCGCAGCATCATAGACCGCACCCCTAAACACCTGCTGAAGGAGATCATTTTGGTGGACGACAACAGCTCTAATGGTTGGTTGGCTACAAGAGAATCAGATAAATCCACAGTGCTTGATGCAGTGATTGAAACCGCTGCTCTTTTTTGTGAACAAGATAATTTGGCCTTGGTTCAGCATGAATGGCAGGCTGTTAAGGCTCCCAATCAATACTTTGTTTAGGAACATAACATTGTTGTTTTTCACAATGCAACCACCTGCCTTTGTTTTGTTGTATGATTTTTTTCACTCACATTGAAAATCATGATTCATTCATTCTCTGTTCAATTCAGAGGACCTTAAGGGGGACCTCGACATTTATGTGAAGTCACTTGAGCAGGAGAACCCAAGTGTCCGTATTGTAAAGGTGAGGCACAATGAGCAGCAAGGCCTCGCATATGCCAGGGCTTCTGGGTGGAGGGCTGCTACTGCAGATGTGGTGGCCATCCTGGACGCGCACATCGAAGTCCATGAAATGTGGTAAGAATGTGATTGAAGTAGATCCTACTTACACACTGTTTATGTGCTATATTTTTATCAGTTTGTGTGAAATATTTGATTTGATATCTGATCATTAATATAAGTTATTTTACTTGCATCCTTTTTATACACTGATTTATGTACTTTAGTTTTTTTTTTATTTGTGTGAAATATGCGATCACACAATGCTGTGTTAAATATAGTCACAAACATATTTCACTCACAGCTGTGTCTTTTAAAAGTTCAGTGTCTTAAAATTAAATCCCATGTGGAGATTTTCTTAAAATTTTCAAGATTACCAGCAGAACTGACACCATTACAATGTTTAATGTTATTAAGTTTAAAACAGAGGTAACCACACCATCACAGAGCACAAACTGACTCTGTTTGCAAAAATTAGCTTGCCTTGCATTTTGTATTAAGTCATAATAGTTTTTTAGGAACGCCCTGTTTACACACTTTGGCAACCACAGTCTGATCCCAGAATACCACAGTCTGATGTCCTGGCCACTGAGCAGCTCCACTGGGGCAATTAGGGCATAATAGCATTGCACAAGTGCTTTGCAGTGGTGGAGATAAGGGAAGGGCAAGTGCTGTTCAGACTAGCGACGACAGTCAAACACTTTTCTTTTTTTTTTTTTTTTTGCTGTTGTTTTTGAAGTAGTGACAGAGGGCAATGTATTGTCAAGCTGCTTGTTACCAACATTTGTGAAAATGAACAGAAAAAAGATCACAGGAGATTAAAAAATTTTAAATAATGAGACTTGGTATGTCCTGCCTGTTTAGCAAGCTCCACAGCAGACTGGAAAGGTCCAGTGTAAAGAATTCTTTGATCTATTGGAAGAAATGAAAAATATTCACAATTTTGATTCCTTTAGTGTTAATCACCTAAAACACGAGCTGTTGTATTTTCATTACCTTAAAATGAGCCCTTTGTCTGCAAATGAAGTGGGTCCTCTACAACAAGATTTTTTCATAGTGCACCATTGTGTCCCTACAGTAGCTCAGAATGGACAAATCAAACACAGAGAGAGCCTTTAGCATTTTAGCATGTTGCACTACATTATGTTCTTTTACGCACTTGGGAGGGATGGGTGAATGAAGGTGAATGACTGTTTAGTTGGTAGCAATCTGCTAACCTGCTGCCTTATCGCTAGATGCCACTGCCACTAAGGTTACATGTTGAAACATTGATAATTTAAAGCAATGAAGGAGAGTTTGTCATCATGCACACCAGCTCCCATTCATATGTTATAGCCATCTGGCGAACAGCCAACCAGCAGTCTTACTGACAATGACTGATAGCAAAACATTTTTCTGTATGGAGCTTAAAATTAATGATGTTTATTGCAGTGATGTGTGAATTCCATCTACTCCTTTCTCCTTTTTATGGAGGGCCCAACCCCTGCTGACACAGATCAAAGCTGACCGAACAGTGGTGGCGTCCCCTGTCTTCGACAAAGTCAAATTTGATGATCTCAGTGTTGTTAAATATAAGCCAGCAGCACACGCCTTCGACTGGGCTTTATGGTGCATGTATGAAAGTTTTTCACCGGACTACTACAAACTCAAAGATGCCTCATTGCCTGGAAAGTAAGTTAAAATGATATTGATCAGTTTTGTTTTACTAGTTTTTCATATAAATTAAATGATGTGTTCTTATTTATGTATTTTAAAGTCATTCTTGATGATCAAGTATCTTCATCTTTATGGTAATACTCCTATACCCTCCACATATTTTAACAGTTCACTTCACCTTTCAGGAGTCCATCCGTCATGGGAATCCTTGTAGCTGAAAGGAAGTTTCTAGGAGAAATTGGACTCCTTGATGAAGGAATGAAAGTGTACGGTGGAGAAAATGTTGAGCTAGGCATTCGTGTAAGTAAAGCCGCACTTATCTTCTCTTAACATAATCAGTCATGTCCATTTCAAACATTGTAACCATCACCAACTAGATGCTTTCATCCATCATTTACATAGACACTGATTCTATGCAATACCTCCACTAGACAGCAGTCTAGAGTCAAAAGTTTTTGTTTGAACTTGTGTATATGTTTGGTAAGGAAGACATTTCTTCACATCATGCTCCTCTTCTTCTTTGTTTGCGTCTAACTCTGGTCCCAACCCTCTTTTGGACTTAATATTATACCAGTATTACAAACAGCTGTGCAATGTTCTTTGTCAGACAAGCCTGGAAACCTCTTAATTATACAACTAGATCATATTTTGTCTTGGTGCCTGAAGCAGCATGTTGTCTAATGCACATTGCAACATAACCAAAACAAAGGAATGAGTCTACTTATAATGTGGTAACATACCTTACAAGATGAATAGAATACACACACTGAAAAGCTAGATCTCTTGTTGTTCATATATAATAAGGTAGTTAAACTTTTTTTGTTTCTTTTTTCTTTTTTATTCACTTATATAGGTCTGGACATGTGGAGGAAGTATAGAAGTAGTTCCATGCTCCAAGATTGCTCACATCGAGAGGAACCACAAGCCCTACATGCCTGATCTGAGCATAGCCATGAAAAGAAATGCTCTGAGGGTAGCAGAAGTCTGGATGGATGAATACAAACACAACATTAACTTGGCTTGGAATTTGCCATTCGAGGTACTTTGAAATGTGGTCAACAAGAACAAAAATGATAATTCTCTGTTTGATGCACTGCATGTTTCTACACACAGGGTAAATGCTGAAGGATAGTTATCATTTTTTACTGTCCCACTTCTGAAACTTATGTTTGGTAATTAAAAATGTTTCACTTGGCACAAACAAATCTTGCCATGTTCTTTGCCTCTGCAGAATCACGGCATTGACATCGGGGATATCTCTGAAAGGAAAAAACTGAGAGAAAGGCTGAACTGCAAACCTTTCAAATGGTACCTGGAAAATGTGTATCCCAAATTAGATCCCTGGGACAATCTCCTGGCTTATGGAGGAGTAAGTTTAGTTTTCTCTGCTGCTACGTGTGTGTGGTTAAGGCAGCACTGCAGGGTGTGAGCCATATGCAGTGCCAGTTTAGCTGTGGGGTGTGTTGATCTGTTCCTACCTGCCGTAGTGGTTAAAAAGTTGCACCATGCCTGACAAAATGATCAACTTGCCCCACTTATAGATGAAGAATCTTGATGCTGAAATGTGCTTAGACCAAGGCCCAGTACCAGGTAACACACCCATCGCTTACCCCTGCTACTACTATGGACCTCAAGTAAGTAAAGCAGCTAAATGTGGATATCAAGAAATATTGTTTATTGTCTCTGAAAAGTTGCAAGTCATATCCAAAATACTGCCCTGTGATGTCCAATATACTTTTTTTTTTTTTTTAAAGTTTACTTACTATCGCAAAAGTGGGGAGCTCTACATTGGTGGCATCAAGTCCCACAAGTACAATGACAACCGCTGTTTATGTGATACTGGCAAAGAAGAAACAAACCCTGGCCTTTACAACTGCAAAGAGGCTTTGCAGAAAGGAATGGGGATTTACTGGGACTTCACTCAGGTACCTCAACACTTTAAAATTATAGGGTGAATGAGTTCAGGCAGACTAATGGCTTAAAATATTTGTTTATGTGAATATTTTGACATACTGTGCATCAGTGCTCTTGACACTTGTTCTCTTTTCTAGGGTAAAGAACTGAAGAACAGACAGACAAAAAGGTGTGCAGAGATTGTAAACCGAAAACTCCTAATACGACAATGCTCTGGGCAAAGATGGGAAATCCAAAATATAATCAAAGCCTTTTGAGCGGTGTGTACGTGCATTGAGAAATGCTCTTCCTGCTAATAGTTGAGGTACTTATAACACTTTGTGTAATAACAATGTGTAGAATATAAAAGAGAGTCAGTGAAGTTTGGACATAGATGTGACTCCTGTAACTGTAAAGATGTACTCTTTTTGGATGGAAGAAGCATGTGTTGACTCTTTCTCAAAACAGAATTTTTTCTTTGTTACCTTCGATACAAACTCTCTTCTATTTAAAACAACATAACAACACCATAAAACAGCACCATTTAGTGGAATCATCATGAGCAAACTGATAACTTTCTCGTTGCGAGCTGTTTCTTTGTATATCTGTATCACAGATGTTGTGCAGAGAAGAGCAGTCCTTGGACTTCATTGTCACCAACTTTAATGCAATTTAGAAAAACCCTTTACTACTGTCCGTTACTTCAACTCTTGGAAACCAAACATTTAAAGTATAAAAGCTAAAGAACATGATTATATCTTCTTTATATCAAAACCTTAGTTAAAAGCTACAGGTTTGAGATTTGACTTGTTCCAGTTGTTAAAAAAAAATAGCATGCGAGTGGTTTTCCCTCAGTAAAGTTATTGAGATGCAATTGTTATGACTGCTGTTCAGAAAATCATATTTAACTTTAAAGTTTATTATAACAGTTGTCCAACTAACTGTCCAATAAATGCATCTGGAAGCATTTTTATGCAAGAATTTTTCGTAAAGAGATTGAAAAAAATCAGATCTAGTGTCATAAATTTTAATTCCAGTAAAATTTTGCCACATTACCATCTACATTACCATACAGAGGGTGTGTTTACAAGAAGTGCTCTTCCCTGCTTATAGGTCAGGGAATCCTAATACTTGAAGGTGTCAAATATAAAAGAAAGTCAATGAAGTCTGGACATAGATGTGACTCCTGTAATTATAAAGATGTACTCATTTTGGATGGAAGAAGCATGAATTTGATTTTGTAAATCATTTGTGAAATTTTTTGACTCATCCTAAAAACAGATTTTTTTAAACAAACCAAAAAAAACCAAACATCTAGAGATGTGTATTGAGACTAAAAGTTATACTAAGCGCCCTTTCTTTTTAGATCAGCTGCTTAAAAAGTTATTTAGATTAATTAATTAAAGTATATAATTATAGTAAACTGAGTTAAAATTTGCTTTATCGGTCAGGGTTACTTTCTTAAATATTAAGGTTATAATTTATAGGAGAAAACTGACAATTGTTCCTCCTTTGTTTAGTTTTATTTGTGTTTAAAGAACCAAATGTTAGACTGATGAAATATGCCTGACTTTTTTAACTGATGTATCGATCAGATTTAATGTCTGAAAGCGTAACTCTCAAAATTACTTTATCATCAAGATATTTGAAAAATTTGTTA
>JAUZTA010000028.1:151260-161682 GCA_034780835.1 Ctenochaetus striatus | reverse complement strand
GACGGAGGCATGGGCCTAGTTATGTTTGTCTGGCTGAAGTGGGTATGTGAATGGTTTCCCATGCCATATGGACCCATGGTATCATTTGCTGGACCATGGGAATGTGGAGGCATGGCTGGATTGTGAGCAGGTGCTGGCCCTCTCTGACTCGGCATACCTTGGTTACCCACAAGCAGGGTTTGATGTTGATTGGGACTAAAAGCCTGGTGTTTTTGAATACCATTTGGAGGCCCAGATTTCATTATGGTGTTGTGTGGAGGAACAGCAGAGCCCTCTGTGTCCGGTCTACTTGTAGGCTCACTGGGTCTTTGATCTCCATGGTCTGCTGGGCTAGGCTGGGAGTGTAATAATGGGGTAGGATGACTGGGGGGCAAAGACGTGAGAGGGGCTGGCTGTGGGGGTCCAGGCTGGGCTGGGCTGCTCTGTGTAGGAAGATGTGGAGGGATGTTTGGGGGTACATGATGAGGGGGTAGCAGAGAACTGTGTTGCTGTGTGTTCTGGGTCACCTGCTGTGGAGGGCTCTGAGGGTGGCATTGAGGATGGGTGCTCTGGGTCACCTGAGGTTGCTTTTGGATGCTTTGCTGGTGCTCGCCTTGTTGTTGTACATTCTCCACGTGTGGCATGTTGTTCTCTGACATTTGCTGAGTAGAGTTTTGAGATGCTGCAACATGCAGTGGCGGTACACTCTGGTGAGGAAGTGCAGGGCTTGGAGCTTTCTGCTGTGGACTGCTCTGTGCATGCTGAGGGCAGTTGGGTGATGCGGGACCAGTGGAACCGTTGTTACTTGTGCTGGGATGGGTTGAAACAGTAGTGGCACTAATGTGTTGAGGGGGATAGAGGATGGCAGAGTGTCTCTGGCTGTCTACCTCCTGCCTGTGTCTCTCTGTTGAACTCTGTGGGAGTCCTGGTTCTATTGGATTCTCCTCTGATATGTCTGAGTTAGGGGCAGGGGGACTCTGCATTCCCTCTGCTGGCTTTTTCTGGTGTCCTGTGGGACTAGCGATGGACGGGTTCTCTTGGTCAATTAAAACACTGTTTTTGTGTGATGAAGCTTCATCGGAAATGGTGTTGGGAGCCATTTTGTTCTCTGATGTTGAGTCTGTTAACATACAGAATAATGAGGGAAAGGTTAGCATTAAGGTCAGCAAAAAGGAGCCTGATTAAAAAAAAACTACAAGAATAAGGTTTTAAATCAGTATCATTGCACTATGCAAAGTTAAAGTTTAAAAAAAACAATGCAAAAAGTGGAGAAATAATGTTTTTTTCATTAACACTATTTGTCCAAACAAATCAAATGAACAAAACTAAAAAAAAAACTGAGATGAAAACTAGTTTTAACCAACTTACTTAAACCACATCCTGCTTCATTCTTTTAAAGTGAGAATACCAACACATTTGCAAGCTACTATTAAAGCTAAGAGCAACAATATATAACTATTTTGCCTTAAACTAACAGCTTAAAAATAATTTTGATAATGCACAGACATAACTTAGGAGATGGTACAAAACCCTTAAAGGCACTAACACATACATTATACTTTACAATATTGTTACAGAAACCTGGGATTTGTATTTATGATGGAGGTATTGTAGGTATTGTAGAAACTGTGGGGTCACAACTTTGTAACAAAAAAAATACCAATTTTTACATAATTTTGCTAAACTGATTACAGCAATCTCTTTTGGATCTCTGCAAGCAGCAAAACATTTAATTTAACTAATGACTATTTAATTTTCCACTTACTGTGAAAAATAATTTAAATTAAATTGCAAAAACCACTTAACAAAGAGAGGGGGCAGGGATGGGGGCTGTGCTGCAATAATTAATTGAGACATTGCAGTCTGGAGAGACCAATTGTGCAAAAAAGGTTATACTGTGCTTTGGTTCCTTAATGCAGAATACAGACTGCTGGTGAAATAAAGAGCGAGAAGGTCAGGTCTACCTTTGGGCTGCTTGTCTGCCTGTTGGGAAGGCTGGCTGTCTGGCCCATTGTCTCTGGCAGGGTGCAGCAGCTGAACCTCAGGGGCAGGGGGAGGCTGCTGAGAGGGGTGAACTGGGATGCTGCCAACTCCTGATAGGGGCCCAGGCTGCTGAAAGTTGCCCATGTGCTGATGAGGGGCACCGGCAGGGGGTCCAGAAGAGGCTGACAGCTGCTGCAGGGCGAGCATCTCTGGGCTTTCCAGCATGGAAGCCAAGCGTGCCCTTCCAGAGGAGTCTGAGTGGGGAACAGGGGGACGAGAGGACATGGGCCCCGGCGAGCTGACTGCTGCGGATATTTGATACTGGGCATTGGGAGGAGGAGGGTGGGGGTATCCAGCAGCTTCTGTCCATGGTTTATGCCCCACTGGCGGGGGGACTCCACCGTAATTAAAGTTGCGCTGGTTAACCATGTTTGGCTCTTGCATGCGCATCCCATTGGTTCTCTCCTGATGATTCATACCACTCCACATGTTAGACAGGCCCATGCCAGGAGGTCTCAAGCCTGGGTAGTTGTGCTGAGGTGGTCCCTCTAGTCCAGTAAATCTGTTGGCCATGGGGTGCATGTTGTGGCCCTCTGGACGGTGGTGAGATGGGTACATGCTGGCTTCAGGAGGAGGTCCAGGTTGGAGAGCCATGGGACGTGGACCCAGAGACGGACCATGAGTTGGACCCATGTGCTGGTGTGGAGGCTGCTGCTGGTTAGGATCCAGGCCCATTGGATACCCAGGACTCATGTGATGTCCTTCAACCATGCGATTCTACAAAAAAGGGAAAGAAAGAAAGTAAAAAAGAGCTCTAGTCTGCTTCAGGCATCAGGATATGAATTTGAGAGAGAGAATTTTCAATAGAGCCTGTAGACACAATGTGGCGGTCCTTTGATAAATCAGTAACTTTAACATTATTATAACTAGGTTTAGAATAAGTCTATTGTGCAATTGGGTCTATTTACCTGCATGTTAAAGTTATGGGGCAAGCGATTCAAACTGGGGTCTCCATGCCTAGAAATATGAGCTGGGTAAGCAAAGCGAGGATCCATGGCATACATGTGTGGACCCCGAGGACCATGTGGTCCTGTGGAACCAGGAGGACGATGGAGCTGTTGAGATGATAGAAAGAAGTTACTTAAGAAGTTCTTCTACATTTTTGACATAAATCTAGCAAAAAAATCCAAAACAATGTAAAATGCAAGTGTTCATGTAGGTAGTCAAAATATTGCACGGCAAGGTCACAAATATAGTTCTTATGTTCTCAGATACACAGTATGGAGAAACTGTGATAAACGGTTAATGTTATTCTGTGGATACCTGTTGCCCTGGGTGGTACATGCCCCCGATGTCTCCTCCATGGATATGCTGCTGGTTTGGATGCAGGCTGTGTAGGTGAGGGGGGCCACTGGTCCAGTGAGGGGGAGGAGGTGGTCGTGTTGGTTGGCTGTTCTCTTCTTCTGAGGGTGTGCTGCCCCTGTTCCCCTGGTAGTTTCGCTTACGTTGAACTTGCTCAGTTGCCTTGATTAGACTTTCTGGTCCCAAATTTTTACTGCCACGATTGCGCTTTTTGTCCTTGCGCTCCTTGTCTTCACTGCTGATATGAAATTCCTCATCCGTGTCGCCATCCTCTGACGGAAAGTGTTTTAATAAGGCCCGGCTAAAACACCTTTCTAGAGACTCTGCCATGACAGTGTATTCTGAGGAGAGGAAGACATACAATCGGCTATGGTCATATGATAAAACACAGAACTTTTACGCACACATCTTCAGCCCCACTACAAACTCTGCAAGACACATTAAAACACATATTTGCAGCACTATCATTAATGCATGCGTATAATAGGTTTCATCAGCATACTGCAAGTCAATACCTCCCTCACATATACAACATCACACACTCCAACAACACCTCATTCCATCTCTGTCGTTCCTTTACACTCCTACCAACATGGAGGCCATGTACCCATAGACACACACTTGTTCCTCTGTTCTCAGCCTAGTGCTGGCCAGCTGACCAGGTCAAGGGGCGTAGGTTGACCCCTGCTCCTCCAACCCCTTCGTTCTACTCCTGCTCCACCCTGTTCCCCCTTTACCACTCTCCTCCCCCCTGTCCCTGGGGAGAGTATTCAGTTGGATGGATGGCTCCAGACAGGGGGCTTAGGGGCTGGAATGTTTCTCTGGCACTGCAGGGCTCAGATCCCCCTGAGCACTGGAGCACAGCTCAATCACTCCTCATTAATCACTGTCAAGGCTGCCCTGGCCCTGGCCCCAACACAGCTCTAAGACCGGCCCCTTTTCTTTTGCTGTCTCTCCCACTCTCACCCAAAAAATTTACACTCTCAACATACACCAACTGAAACAGATGTCAGTGCATTAGTTATATTGAGACTAAACTCTTAACAGAGGAAGAAAGATGTTTAGGGTGTAGCTTGTTTGTGTTTGTACAAGTGTGTCCATTTACCACTGTCTTCTCCATTGTATTCAACGCAGTTTTCAAACATGAGCTTCACATCGGCAACAAACTCCTCCTTGGCAATGTACTCCCCATCATTGAGCTTCTTTTCAATGGTGGACAGGTCCATTGGAGTCTGGGGGAATTGGAAGGACAATGAAAGTATATTTGAGGTTGAAAACGTTTAATTAGGATGTGAGCCACAAATACACAACACAATATCACTCAAACACCATTAATTACTATTATATGCCAACTTTTATTGACTGGTCTTTAGTACCTTGATGATCTCATGGTAGTTAGGGGCATAGGAGTCATCTACAGGCTCCAAGAACGGCCAAGCATCTTTATGGGCTTTCAAGGCCTCAAGCACTGTACACAAGAGATCAGATCAGATGTCAGGATGAATAACAAGGGAGATTAAGATTACTACAGAGATTACTGCATCCTGAAGTAACAGCTCAGTAAGCATACCTTTGTATAGAGCAGTGTAGTCATCATCAATATCATAGCTGAAATGTCAAACATATAGCAAGTTACAAAAAGGCAAACTTGAGTCATCGAGCAAAAGTCAAATCTAAAATCAAATGTAAAAGGTCTCTTTACAATTCTTTATTCTTGCGTGTTCTGTGGACAGTAGAAGACGGTTCCAGATTCAGGAGTTCAGGAGGCAGGTCCTTCCCTTGAGACAGCAACCAGGCCTTTTCCTCTCGCATCTTCCTCCTCTTGGCTCGCTCTGAGAGAGGATGAACGCAGGGGGCCATTAGATGCACAAACAACAAAAAACAACCGTCTCAGGAGGCTGCAGTAAAGCAATGTTTTAATTGCTTTTTCAGCCTCTTGAGTTACAGTTTAAATTGCACTTGCTGCCCATTGAGGCTGTCGGGAAAGTCAATGAAAACCAGGCTTTGGCCATAAGAGACAGCAGCAGCTCAGATAAGTAGAAAGAGAACTATTCGTTAGCCATCTTGTCTTGGGCCCAGTTGATCAAAAGAGCAGAACAGAGCGGAGAGGGTGCACATGTATCGCTGCTTTATCTTTTAACATGAGAGGCCTGCCAGCCCCCCTGCCGTGTGGATTAAAGAGGTTTGAGGGAGGATTCCACATATGCAATCCACACAGAGAGCGGGCCAGGTCCTGCTGTTCATTTATAATACATTAATGAGGCTCCTCCACTGAAGCACAATCAGCAGTTCATTAACCCTTGACAGATGACATCAGAGGAGGGGGGAGAAAAAGAGAAGTGATCCTGTGATTAAAGGCCTTGAACATTCCCTCTCACAGCCTCTGTGTACTATACATAAATCACAAGGCTCCCATACTGCTACACTAGAGCAGATTTTTGAGCTGTTAAGAGCAAAACCACAGCAATGGAGATGTGAAAGTCTGCGCATGCCGTTCCCCTTCGCAATCAATTTTGCCCCTGATCCCTGAGTTGAAAGAAGAGTACAGAAATCCCTTACCTGTTGCTGACAGGTTGATGATGAAAGAATGTGAAATTATTGTTGCTCCTTGATATTTGACTTTTGGCAATAAGCTTAAGTTTTATTTTCTAACTTTTTTTTTAAATACTAGCAGATTTAAGTGGGCTTGCTATAACTCCAGAGGGATATCATTTAGAAGCAACAAACAGTTTATTCAGCTTTTTATTTGTGTAGAAAAGCATCCATCTTACCCTCCACAGCTTTGATCTTCTCCATCTTTTCTCTCTGTTGTTCCTCCTGCAGAAGCCTTTCCTCTTCTCGTCTTTGCTCGGCCAACAGAACCTGCCTGTCAAGATCTTCATCTTTCTTCTTCTCCTCCTCTGCTAAGGTCTTCAGATTTTCCTGAGTGCATAAATATAATCATATAAGATGTAGAACCTAAAAGTTCAATTTCTCTAACACCTCTGAGGCTGAAAAATGCCAAAACATGCAATTCCAAGAATGGCCACTTGAGGCTGGTTCCATAAATGAGTGAATTCCCATGAGGGCCTATTAAAACGCTTAACTTTATGGTAGGAATTAAAATATTCACAGTGTGTTACAATAAAAGGTTTGGATGTCTGTAATTCATTTTCCCTTTCATCTTAATTTAATTATTTTAAAATGGCATTATAAAACTATCAATTTAACCTCAAAACAATGCTCTCTTGTTTTGCCTTTAGCCTTGTGTTCTCTTCCCTATAGGTGTTTCAGTGATTTACAGACTTTTCAGTTAGTTTTCCTGTAACTGCTGCTAATAGCTGGTTAGCTAGCTGACTGCTCAGAGCACCTTGTGTACACAGCTATCATAGGAGGTTGGAAATGCTGTAAGCTTCGCAGAATAACAGATGCAAGACAGGTGCCAAAATGTAATTCTAAAAGATAAGATAACTTAAAAATATTAGTTGGTTTTGTATCTTTTGTTATTAATATTTGCCAGCGTTAGCAAAGTCACAGATTTTCTTCTTTTCTAAATATGGTCCTTTTTATTAAAAAAAAAAAACAAGACTGTGACAGACAGTCTTGTCAACTCTTTAATATATTTTTATGTATTTTGTGTTAAAACCAGAAATATTTTACAGAAGCAACCTAGACAAATTGTACACCCCCTAAAAAGACCACAACACTTTGTGGAAAGGTTTTTGTTCACTTTGAAAAAATTACATATTATGTCTGCAAATTAAATATTTCTTGGTTTCTGAGTGGCTTTCTTCAGTAATGCAGGTAAACCAGATCAGTTGTTTAACTCCAGTCTACAACATTATTGGTACATGCATATGCTAAAGGAAAAACACACTCACCTTCTCCTCTTGGACAAAGTGTCTTTCAGAAAACCGTTGTGATGTGCGAACTGAGGTTGGTTCAAATAGCTTTTGTTTCTGCTCACGCTCCTGGAGAGGAAAGAAAAAAAAACAGAACAAAGTTCAAGTCTGCATCTTATAGCCACTAAAGAAATACAAACTGTGATCCAAAATTAAACAAAAAGGAAATCCTGAGAGCCTCTTCTCACTCCCATATTTACTGATTGCTTACAATAAATCAAGAAGCAGAGGATCATAATTAAAATTATGTATGCTTTTCTTGTCACAAAAAACTTCTGATTATTCAGATTTTTCTTTAATAATTTCTTTTTCATTACTGTAAACATGGTAATGTCTGTCTTTCATATTGCCGACAAATTACTGATTGAGTCTTAAAGGCAGAAAAACAGACAACCACACACAAGCCAACACACTGACAGGCCCTGGGGAGTTGTGGAGGAGCAGTTAGTATTGAGAGGTCACTGGCTCTGCTTTCCCCTCCCCCCAAGTCACACCCTCTTTTCCTCTGCCTGCATTTCCCAGTTTTTCCCTTGGGTTAACAGCCAAGCTTAATTTGAAAAAAAAAAAAAAACCCTCTGTGTTCTCTATGACTCTACTGTTATTATAATTAGCTGAAGAAAAAAAAAATTGGAACGTAGTAAAATATTTTTAATTCTTAGGCATGCATTTTGAAAATGACATGTCTGTTATCCAGATATAGCACACAGTGAAGGAGGGAAACACCAGCCAGCACAGAGCTCTAAACAGATCCCTTGAAAGCCTGTCTATATCAGGGACTGGCCTCAGCAGCTCATGTCAGAGTTCATCAGGGAAGCCAGGTTGTGAATAACTGTCAGCTCGGTGCAGCCTGCAGCACTGAGAGGTGTCACAGTCAGGCTTCTGGCCATCCATAAAACTACCATGGGAGGCCTGAAAATACATTAGCAGCTGTATGAAGCCTCTGTTTGTGTGCAGGTAAGGAAGAAAAAGATGTGAGTAAAGAGTGAGAGGCAGAGAAAAGACAGATGAAGAAGATAGAGAAGAAAAAAAGACAGATGTTCACGAGCTGATATATAATGCCCTCCACAACTGTTCTGTTGGCACTCCATCTCTGCCTTGTCTTAGTGTGAAGCGCTGGCATATCCTGAGGCTTCACAGTTCCTCCCTACATTACTACCAGCCCGGACTGCACCCCCCCCACCCCCCGTCCAACGCACACAAGATAGAGTGCCTCTGGTGTCACCATTTAGAGAGGTCGAGAGAATCCTGCAGCACAGCAGAGCTGTCATTCAAGAGGCTCCATCCTGCCTCAAGGTGAGCTCCTGCCTGCTGTCAGTGCTCCATGAAATGGCTGGTGACAGCAGGCTGAGATACATTGAGGAAAGGATTCAAGCGGCTACACACAGTGTGTATTTTTACATTTTTCCACACACACATAAGGACAGATATGCCTATGTAAAGTATACACACATAGTAGGCTGCCTACACTTAACTGGTGGCATTTTTTTCTCCCACTGCCTGACATCAGAGAAATTTTTTCATTGAGATATGCTTTTAAGGATGTGTCTCCACTAAATTCAGTGTGTTTTAATCTGTTGATTTTTTAAAAAAATCTTGTCATAACTGCAAGAGATGATGTAAAATGAAAAGAGCTGACTACCTCTTATTTTTCTTAAAGTCGAATGTGCTTAAAAAGTTGAGAGAAAAGAATCCTTTTGAAAATCATTTACAAGTACAGATACAATACGGCCTTCGCACTGAAGGTGCTCGGGCCCTAATAATGTGAGCATAGTACAACTAAGTGTACAGTCAATCACAAGAAGTAATTCTTTTCTTCACTGTCTGTGATGATGTAAAAGGCTTAGAGGGTTTCTATAGCAACTGTTGGAACTGGTTATATATCACATGAGTGAAGAGTCCAGTCATTTTTATACAAACAGGTAGGATAAAAATAAGTTTCTGCTTTAGCATTGACTAGCTGTGGCATTTAAAAATAAAATAAATTCAGTCATAATTTAGTCAGCAGTGTCAGGCTCTGACTCAAGCTTGTTATGGGTAGGAAAAAGTATGCTTCCCCCTCAAGTGGTTAACACACATTCCAAGGAAGATATGATAGACAAAAGAGCATGGCCAACCCCAACGAAGCTCACTACAGCACTCGTGCCCTCATTCTACCAAACTGGCAAGACAGCATAGTTCCCTGCAGTCAGGCTCTGCTAAAAGGTCTGGAGTAAACTTGATTATCAAGCCGGTTTGTACAGAATTAAGGACAAGCACAAACCGGCTTTCCTTCACTTCACATGGTGCAACAGGCCTAGCTTAGGTATGAAAAGAAAGGGCTGGCTTGCGGTGGCAAAGAACTATCATCCAAAACTTTAACATCCGTACATGTTAGGTCTTACATGATTTTAACGAATATTAACACTTGGTATCATACATATTACATTTTTTTAAATGTGCAATTTTAAATGTACAGGGAGTATCTGAGAGAATTAATAGTTCATTTTACTTAAAATTGTTTTTTGTGTAAAAATCAATGGGAATGGGGGAGGACTTGTGGTTAAGTGGTTACTCAACTGATCACTTGCATACACAGAATGATTATTGAATTAAGTAGGAAAAAATATATCAAATTAAGTATTTACAGGCATCATTCACATTTAAAAGGTACTCGTATCATAGTTTTCAAATGATATCCAGTCCCAATGGTTATCTAAGGAGACTTGAATCTAGGGCAACTGGACTTTATTTACAATACTTGAAGACTTTGTGCCACTCATCCAAGAGGCTTTTTCGGTTCTTATTAACCAATCTCTGATAAGCCCTTCATATGAATGTACTAGCACATTAATGGGTTGGACTTGCTGTTTGGAAGTTGGTGACATATTACTCTTGGTAGCAGCTGACAAACTCTATCCATCTAAGAGAGAAGATATTATGAACTGTTGTAATGGGAACTAAATGCAGTTTGGCATCTAACCTTGTGCTCAATCATGCTGCTGATCTCAGGCAGGAAGTTCTCACTGATGACACGGTAGAGGTGGCGATCCTGTGGGGAGGTTTTGTCCTTAATGCTTTCTGCCAGATTGACCCATTGTTCCTCTGTATCACAGACAAGGGACCAAGTGCCTCTCTTTCGGCCTGGAGGAAGCAAAGTGGATGGGCTTTGGCTTGCCGACTCTAAGAAAAAAAAAAGTGTGGAATGTTAGTTAAATGAAGATTTTCCATCTCAAAAACA
>JAUZTA010000028.1:68594-87804 GCA_034780835.1 Ctenochaetus striatus | reverse complement strand
AAGCTGAACTAGTTTGACATTTCAGGTTGACGAATGATCCAAGAACACAGGAGGCACATTGAGTACCATGAATCAAACTATTCCTCACCTTGGGTGTGCTGGGAGAGTCGCAGAGCCTCAGTTTCTTCCAGGAGGCATAAGGTATGGGGCTTGTGCACTGCAAAGGGGAGGATAAGGTGTTGCTTCTACTGCGGTGACGTTGGACCCTGGGCGTCCTGCACGAAGAGCTGGGACTCCAAATCTTCCGACCCTGAATCCCAGGACTGTGAATCCTGGGACTCTGGGTCCTGGGACTCTGGATCCTGGGACTGCAGATCCTGGAGGTGTAGTCATCTGAGCTGTTGTCACTGCAGCTCCCGTCCTCTCCACAGCTAGTAAAGTCCAGCTGCTGGCTGATCCCCTCGAACACCGCCATGCCTGGGGCCTGAATTTTGGCAACGTTTTCTTTAAAATGTTTATTCATATATTTTATTGTCCAAAAAGCACTGTTCTTAAACTTGGCATTGATGTTATGCATTATACACCGAGCATTTGTTCCTCTTTAGGAGGATAAGAAGGGGAAACCAATGGACCTTAATATATCTAGTATAATACAAGGCCTTTAGTGTATGCTCACCACTCACTTCCACTCCAAAGATGTAATCATTATGTCAGTATTACTGATTTATGTTTTTAAGACATCCTGCTTACCAAAACATGCAGAACAAACGAAAAGCAGCACAGCAGTCACGCTGTACTATTATTTTTAAACTTATCTGAAACTCCACAGAGGTTTCACACACAGTGAGTCATAAACATACAAACAGCATGCACACTGAGTTTGAGTAATAATTTATATTCATGTATACTCACGAACGAGTCGCCTTCCGAACCACCACGCTCGATTTTCGCGCTTTGTAGGTAAACGACTTCCTGTTTAAATTAACCATGACCCCGGGTTAGTCCGTCTGATTCTCTGATTGGCTGAATTATTGATGAGCAACCTGACATACCTGACTATAAAATGGCAACCTGCATAAACATTTTTTGTAAAGTGTAACTATCAAAACCTATGAAAATCTAACTGCAAAATATGGGAAAAAAATGGATGGATGCATGTATGTTTGGTTAATTTTATCGCAAGATAACATCAAGTTCCCATACTTAGTAAAATTAAAGAACATGAAACTACAATAAAGAAATATAGTGCAGACTGGATTACAGAAAGCAAATCAAAGCGGAAAAAAGGAAATGTTTAAATAGTATGGATTATTATGGGCAAAATAAATAACCCTTAGGCAAAATTAGGTCATTGTATTAAATAGTAATATAGACACGTGGGCGGAAGTTAGAGACGTCATCAAAACAGTGAGACAGGAGGAGGGAAAACAGCTCGTCGGTGGATGTGACACGCTTACAAATACACAGAAAACAACCCAGTTAAGCAGCAGGAGATCATGATCGGGCTCCAGGAGCGTGTTTAGTTTGCTCGCATTGACTGGACAGCGTACTTTCGTGATATTTTCTTCCCTTCCTGAGCCGTCGGAAACAGCAACACCATGGTGAAACAGTCGGACCGAGCCCCGCTGCTGGACTGGGAGGAGATCCCACCGCCCGATCCGAACCAGGCGGCCGCGCAGCCGCCTTCTCCGCCGCGGAAGGAAGACGCGCAGCCGGAGAAATGCTCGAAGCAAGCCGATGTGCGCACACTGAAAGGCATTGCGGCTGGTACTGGGTGGAGCAGCCGCAGCACCAACGCCGCCACCACCATCGCCGTCGGTCCGGCCAAGAGTGAAACAGCTGTTATTGCCAATGAGGACGGAAGCCCTGGCCGCCCGCGAACAGTGCTCTCCGGGCACGGGTGGGATCGGCCGCAGTTTCTCGGTACAGATCGTAATGTTCCCTTCCCCGGCCTCTCGGTGAGGGATCAGTGGGAAAAAGACCAAATCGTGGCTGTTTTTGTGGTTACATTTGATTCAAGATCAGGTAGGAAATCTCATTGGCGCAAGAACATTTAATCTTTTTATTTCTGAGAAAAAAAAAATCCCAAAATGATGTCCTGTTATCTCAGAGTATCAGTCTCCTCTGTCCAATGTGCTGTAGTGCATTATACTGAGTCATGGGGGTTGAAGGGTGTGTACTGCTATCAGCACAGGTGGGGTTATCAAACATTTCATATGTCAAGATTTACGATCAATCCACAGTGTTGAGATAACCCCATTTTTTTGTGATGCACTTTCTGCTGTTATTTCTCACCCTTTTTCAGCCATAACACTGCAAACATACAAGCCCATAAGCAAGAGCTGAGCGACAAAAACCTAATCTGGAAAAAAAAAAGAGAGAAACCATCCTATATGATTGGCTTAGAAATTGATATAAAGCAATCATTTACATTTATAGTTAAAAACAGACAGGATATACAATAAATAGATTGACAGACACAACAGAAAACAATAGCAGGATGTAAGAGCTTCATATACTGAGGAGGTGAGTCTATAGATAGTTACAGTAACTGAGTCAGTGCTTTCTTACTGTCTCTGACCTCTTGTTACTTCATGAGTGACATGAAGAAATAGAGGGAAGCTGTGAGAATGAAAGTGCACGGTGTGGGAAGTAACTTCATGGCACATTTTCTGTGTGTGTGTGTGTGTGTGAATGTTAGGGAATATGGTAGAGTGGTGTCTTCCTCACGACATGAACCTGGATGGAGTCGAATTCAAGTCGATGGCCAGCGGCTCCCATCGCATCACCAGCGACTTCATGTACGTACTTCAGCTCGCTAATCAACAAGCATGAAATCTTCAGTCTTAAGAGGAACACGGATCTGTTCAGTCCCTGCCAGAAAACTGTCACTCTGTGTTTACTCCTCTCCTTTGTTTTGCCCCCTTGGTTAGATATTTCCGTAAAGGCTGTTACTTTGGGCTTGCCTGCTTTGCTAACATGCCTGTGGAGAGTGAGCTGGAGCGTGGAGCCAGGATGAAGTCTGTGGGAATTCTGTCTCCATCCTACACTCTTCTTTACCGCTACATGCACTTCCTGGAGAACCAAGTCAGGTGAGGGACACTGTGTGTATGAGTGTGTGTGATTATATTTCCTGCTGTGTCACCTGTGCACCACCCTGTTTGAATAATGTTCGCCATGTTGATTTCTTACACAACCTCGTCCGCAGGTTACTCTTCATGTTCCTACCTCCTGTCCTTGCTTGTTTGCTGAAATTTTTTTCTCATCTATTAAACATGAACACAGAGTCCCGGTTAACAGTTTTTCGACACGAGAGCCCATTTACATGCAGTTTTTTTGTGTGAAGTCTAAGCACAGAGGAGAAAGAGACCTTGACAGCCTTTCTTCTCTCCAGTAACTCCGCGTGAAAAGCTTATCCTCTCATTGACTATGTATAAATATGTGACACTCAGGCTCAGGTTGCCAAGTACAAGTGGATCTGAACTCGTCTGAACTGAGTGTAGTCATCTAGCCTACAATGTGCGTGTGTGTGCATGCTTTACTGAGGCTTTTACCACCGTCACCTCACTGCAGTGAGCAGATGCCTCATGTGGTGTTAGAAATACGTCGAAGCTTGAGCTGAAGTGGTTAAACAAAATAGAAAAGTGGTGTTTGTATAATGAGAGTGGCCTCAAATAACTCCACAACGCTGCTTAAGGACGAGTGATGGTTACTGTAATCGCAATCTGTAATATTCCATCACAGATGACTCAAATATTATCTAATGCTCCAAGTTTTTTACATAAACCTCCCTTTATGGTGTAAAACAAATAAGGATTGAGTGAATAATTCAGATGCAAGCTACGGTGCTTTAGTAATCATTACAAGATCTCTCTGATTACGTTGCATGAGCTGCAGGCATGGTGTGCCGCTCATGAATATGCAGAGGTGGTTTATTAAAATACATTTAAACAAGTCTAATCTGCTATTAGAACAAATCTGAAAAGACTCATCCCCGACTTTATTTGTCTTTCGCTCTTCTTTCATTGCCTGGCAGACACCAGTTGCAGTGTCCAGGCCAGTATTCTCCACTGGAGGCCTTTTATGAGGATAAGAAGGCCGTCCTTCCCCCTACAGGAAATGGTCTGGTCACGGCTTGCCCAACCTGGAGCGTGACCACCATCAACCGCTGCATGCATCCAGAAATGAAGGTTTGAAAGCAGCAGAACACATTTACATCATCTGTTTCAAAACAGTGATTGAACAACAAAATGAACCGGAGTCCCGTTTTGTGCTCCTTGCAGATCACCCACCCGGCTGGCTGCATGTCCCAGTTCATCCAGTTTTTCGGGGAGCAGATAATGGTGCTGTGGAAGTTTGCGCTGCTTAGGAAACGACTCCTCATCTTCTCCCCTCCACCTGTAGGTGTGGTCTGCTACAGGGGTGAGACTCAAAAACACACACTCACATTCCTTGACAAGCTTTTTAGTTGCTATTGCTGTAGTTAAGTGTCATTTCATCTGCAGAGGTAGCAAAGATTTTTCACACAGGATGTGATACATGTACCAATGTTTCAACCCAAGTGTGGCCTTTTGTTTTCTATTTCCACGGTGATGTTTCATCCACATTCTTTTGCTCCCTCAGTGTATTGCTGTTGCTGTCTGGCCAATGTCTCTCTGCCTGGAATCGGTGCATCTGTGCCTGAATTACGGCCTTTCTTCTACGTCAACATAGCTGACATCGCTGCCCTGGAGACGGAGATGTCGTATGTGGCCTGTGAGTGAGGCATTACAACATGCAAATGCTTAATTGACCGCTATTTGTAATCTATGGAAATGAGTCCTCACATACAAGCATGCTTTCATTGTTTTTAAGGCACCACCGAGAAGATTTTCGAGGAGAAGAAAGAGCTGTACGACGTCTACGTCGATAACCAGAATGTGAAAACACACAGAAGCCATTTGCAGCCGCTGCTTCGACTGAATGCAGCCGATAAGGAAAAGTTCAGGAAACTGAGCGAACAGAGGTACACCGCCCACCACAAAAATAATATCAAGTTGTCTGATTTTAAAATGTGAAACACGCAACATAATTTGCAACAGTGAGTTTGTTTAGTTATCAAATAAAAATTCTAAAAAATCAACATGGATGCTTTCAAATACTTGCCAGTGAGTTTTTTTTTTGTTACATTTTATGAAAAACCTTTGAGTGACAGTTGAAAGATCCTTGGATGATTTTTTTTTTCACCAGGCAAATGCTGCTGTACTCTCAGGAGGTGGATGGGGACTGCACGTCAAATGAAGAGGATCTTTTCATCCTGTGAGTCTTTAACAAGCATGCTGATGGCTGCTACTGGAGTCAATAATGTTATGCTGTTTTAATCATGGTAATGTGATGCTGGGTACCACAGCGTGATACAGCTGCCTTTAATCCCATCCTAGGTTTTTCATGGAGCTGAATAATCGCATCTTCCAAACCTTGTCCGAGGTAGCGGGGAGCATCGATCCCACCCTCACTGATGAGCACATGAGGGCCATGGGGCTGGATCCCCAGGGTGATCGCTCCTTTCTGGTTGACCTGCTGGAGGTGTACGGTTATGACGTCACGCTGGTCATAGACAGCCTCTGCTGCCCGTGAGGCCCCATGAGGCCTTGGGAACTCTAAATGCCACTGGATATTCGTGCCTTCAAGGCTCACACCCACCAAGACACTAAAGACACTGCCTTCACCCTGGGACTTCCATCTTTTGCCTGCGGTTCCCTCCTGGGTGTCTGATTTTCCCCCTCTTTGTGTGTCTCATCGGACCCGTGAAGACTGTTCCAATCCAGTGTGGATGATGAGGACACTCTGACTCTGTGCACCGGTCCACAGTGGCTGATAAACAGCTGCCTAGCGGACAGTGATGACTAGCAGCAGTGAGCTCTCACGGCCGTTCACATCCTCCGTCATGTTCTGTTTTCTTGTCAGTAATATTTGTGTATGTGTTCTTGTTTGATTTTGATACTGGCTTACAGGGCCGTAGCTGAAGCTGAAGCACTGGAGAAAAGTATAGAAGTCTTATCTGGTTTAGTCATCACAACAGGATGATCTGTCATTTTCTCTCTGCACCTATCACAGTCAAGAAGTCACCGAAACATTCACCCTCCTTGTGTGGTGTCCACTTACCGGTTTGTCTGAAGAAAAGATTCATATTATGTGATGAATTTGACTGTTGGAGAAAAAAAATCTGTGTGCTTCAAATACATTTTAAAAGCCGTTATAATGTGCTACAAATTCAAACAATTCCACAACTGGATGATTATGTTTCTTGTTCTGATGCAGCTACTGTGGGAAATTAACACATTGAATGCTTTTTTGACCACTTTATTCGTCTTTGAAAAAGGAAGCAATAGTCTGTTTGTTTGTTAGTTCACAAATCATCAGCCATCTTCATGAATCTGCTCTTTTTTTAAAAAAAAAAATTCTTTCATAACTGAAAGTGAGAGTTAAGGAAAAAAAAAAGTTTGTTAATGACTGTGATATTCTGTTTTTTTTATATTATGGATGGTTCTTTATTATGAAGCTGACTCACAGAACCTAGAGGGAAAAGCTGTTGAATACTTTGTTCACCTTTATGCACCTTCAACACGAGGTAGATCTGATTATGTGTCTCTGTGTTTGATCACAAGTGATTGATGGAGGCATTTTGGAAACTTCTTTGTCGTGTTTCGTGTTTTACCCTCGTACGTCATGATCAGCTGAGGTTCTTGAACTATCAATGAATGTGACTCTATTACACTAACTTATCATGAATGCTGCACCACTGGACTGTTTCCTGATGCACACAGTGATCATGCTTGACTGTATCCTTTTTTTTTTTTAATGTTATGTTTATGACTGACTGTCTGAGCCAGCAGGTGGTAAAGGAGTTGAGGGGCCTCGTCTGTGTGTGTGTGTGTGTGTGTTTTCATTGCTTATTGTTTTTCCTTCCTTGCACCAGAAGCTGGTTTATCAGCGGAAGCTCATACATCCTCTGTGAAAACTGCTGAATGAGGAGTCGTTGATGGAGCCGTTTGTAGTTTGTGTTGATCAGCTTCTCGGCTTGTCTGCGTCCTTGACAAAGATCTCTTTGTGGTTTTGGGGAAATGTGGTGTTGGTCACAGTGAGGGCTGAGCAGAGGCTTTACTCCTCCTCTGCAGGCAGATTCACGGTCCGTTCCAGCTGAGGGTTTCTCTCAGTCTTTTCACCACAGTTCCATTGAGTGAATCCAGCTCTAGAGATGTGCCAACTGTGTCTTTTGAATAAGCCTGGCAGACTGCTTTAGTTCATCTGTCACACGTTTGCCAATCAGAGCGATAATTTGTTCCATGTTGGAACACATGTGGACGTTGCTCGCCTTGTGTGCATTTGGAGTTGTGGTTCTCAACCCTCTCATACTCCCACTTAAATTTGAGGGTCTCCAAATTTCCTTTTTTTTTAATAATGTGACTTTCTTGAATTGATCTTTCAGGGCTGACCACCCCCAAGTTGAGAACTGCTGATGGTCTTTTAGCTTGTACTGTTAAGTCTTTACAGCCCCCAAAGATGCTCTCTTGGTTGGTTAAAACGTTTTCAAAAGTGCCCTAAGTATTTTAATAGAAAGAGAAGGTCACTTGAGCTATGTTGATTAAATGGAGCCTTAAAGAAATGTGAATTTTTTTCTTAAACTTGCTGCAGCAAAAAGGGACTGACTCATTTCTGTGTGTGCGTCAACAGTATTTGCTGAAAGATAAAGAACATTGTCCTTAGCACTTCAGAATGACCTTACTGTCTCCAGCAAAACCTTGACTGGTCTATTTACTTGTCAGCAGACGTATACTCTTGCCTCTGATGCTGTTTGCTTTAAAGGTGTATGTTAAATGTAAAAGGGAATGTACACAACACTCACCACTGTATAAAATGCCTTCTTTGTGGATCCGTTCACACGTGTACCAGCATTAGCTAAATGAGTCGTTTGTACAGCGTGACATTCACTCGAGTGTCTAAGACAGCAAAAGTATTGCACACATGCTGCAACACATCCAAGTTGTGTTTTCTTCTTGATTGTAATTTAAATCAAGAGTTTTCACAGGACAACAATAAGCCTTCACCTTTACTAATGTGAAACACTGTAAGAGATGTCAGTAAATGTACACATGAACTCAATAGCATGAGCAACTGTTAGTTTCACTGTACTGCCATTGTAAAACAATAAAACATTGATACAGTTTTGGTGTTATCTAATCTTCTGCTTCTGACCTGCATAACTGTTTTTCTTTTATTTTTTTGTTTTTTTCATAGTCAAAGTTGAACTAAACCTTCCGCTCCTTCTTCCCTCAACCAGGATCCCAGCTTTGATTGCTTTTCATGGCCCCTCCTCCATGACTCAACGGCTCATCTTGCAATGTGTGCTTATGATCTGTCACCTGGTGGCTATGTTTTTTTAAAATCTTGTTCTCACACCCTGCTTGCTGCTGTTGGTTGGGGGCTACAAAACACTGCCTGAAGGTTGACGCCCAAAAACATCCTGGTGGAAACAGCAGCCTGAGAAAAGAGAGTCAAACGGCAGTCTCTCTGCAGATACAGACACCATTACACACTTTTAGGAGGTCATAAGTGATTGATCTTTTGTGTTTAAGGAGGAGCTTTTCAAAGTCAACAGAAATCACTCTGATGACATCATCTGGGTTACTTTAGGAGTTCAAGGCTTTTAAACAGAAAGCCACTGCTACAAACAAGCTGTGAGGTCTAAGAAGCAGCCATAAAAGGATTTAAAGATTATATCCTGTTGTATTATGGGAAATGTAAGATCTAACACCTTAAGATCTTGACTCATAGGAAGGTCTAAAATACGGCATATCTTAGTCCTCTCTCCTTTTGTTTTTATTAGTGTTTTCTGAATTTCCAATATAAATGGAAGTGCAACACTAAATCTCTTGGGGACCCCTGTAACGTTTCAAAATACATTCAAATTTAAATGAAGTTGATCTTTGTATGTAGAATCTTATACAGTAACTAGCAACTGAAGCTGCCATAAAATCAAGCAAAAATGTTAATATTTCCCTCTAAATTGACCCTAGTAAACTAAATTGGATGTAGTCACCCACTGTCATTTTCCTCTAATACCACCACAATAAAAACAAACAAAATATTTTGTTTTTCTGACCAACCAAATAAGATGATTCCTGCAATGCCACTCCTTACTAAATCTTACAGATTTGCTGTCTACGTCAACTGGCAGATCAGACTCCGCCTCAGCAGAGAATCTGCCAAACTCCTGGTCCAGAATCTTGGATCATTTGCAGCCCATTCAGAATGCTGCAGTATTCCTTCATTCTCTGCTGCTGCTTTTTATTTTTGTACTTCCTGCCTGTTGATACTCCTCTGAGCCCCCGTAGCAACAGCCAGCTCTCCAACAAACTCCAACAATATCCACTTGCTTACATACTAAATGTCAAATTAGTATAAACACATATTATCTTGAATTGGACAGATATTATTTTTATTGACCAAGTTCAAATGCGTAAACATAAAGTCCATTGTTAAGACAACCTGTACAAGGGTTACTGGCTTAAATAAACAAAGCCTTGGTCCTTCCACATAAAACAACATGTAAAATAATCCTCCTCATGACTCTAGTAACTTCACAAGTTCAACTTAATATCTTAGCGGTGTTTACATGCAGTAAAACAGACCAACAGCTCTTCAGGATTATTTATAACTGCCTGCAGAGCATCTGTTTCCAAAATGACCTCAGAGTTTCATGGCGTCTGGTTTTGTTTCTTTGGATTTCTGTTTTGTTTTGCTGTCCTCATCTTTTGTCTTGTTTAATGTTGTCTTTCCCCTCATTGTGAGAGAAGCTGCTCTCTGCGTTCGGCACTGATGAAGAAGTGCAGTTTCCGTGGCAACAGCCTTACCTCCACAGGCATGGCCTCGTACTCCTCGTTGTCGATGTTGTAGAAGCCACCGGCACCCTGCGGGGTTTGAGGACATAATGTTCAGTGTCAAGACAAAAACTAATAAACCGAGCTTTAAAAAGTAATTAAACCAACGTTAGCACAACCTTAATATAGCTTTACTCTAATTTGACACCATGAATTAAGGGCACTAAAGCGGTTTCTGACCTCTGGCAGCTGCAGCTGACAAGCACCGGCTTCCAGTTTTGTGGAGTTTTTAGTGAATACAGTGGGATCCTCTTCTTTTTTATTTCTGTAAAGGAAAAAAAAACATTTTCTTTATTTTACTCGGAAACAAGTAAGCTTTTATATAATGTTCACTGGCCTCAATAGTGTCCCCTGTTTGCAGCAGACTGATTCAAAACTGAAACTACTAACCCGACGGTGATGAAGTCGCCCACAGTAAAATTGTCTGGTTCTGCACAAACCATCAGGGAGTCATTTATGCGCTGCAAGTTCAAAGAAACAGAGAGTAAACTAAAATTTCAGATCCCACCAGCATTCACATGCTCAGGATAATATGTAGAGAGAATATAATAAAAAAATATTTTTAAACTGACCCTCTCCACTGGATTTTTGTTGTGTGTTTGAATATACAGCTCTACTGTGGACAGCTGCTGCTCTTTCCACACCTCTGGCTCTTCCACTTTTGGAGGCTCTGAGCAAACGCAAACACACACACACACACACACACACACACACACGGGCATATCAAAATACATCTCAGAGTATACTTGCTGCCATGCTCTGATCAATTGACAACATAATGACAAACGCTACCTTCAACAGGAGGGTTCCAATAGTTTTTTAGTCTGCGTGCAATGCGGTAAAGCAGGTTTGGTCTGGGGGGCTTCTGAGGGGGCAGGTCGGGGGGTCGAAGGCTGGGAGCCAAGTAGGACACTGAGACATCCCGTACCTGAGGCCACTCCTGAGAGTTCACAACAGTGTGAAATTAAAATGACTACTGAGAAAAATATGTGTTTTACTGAGGCTGCAATTGCCTAATTTGATCAAAATATTTGAAACTTGACCAATACTTGACCAATAATCACCAGAGGAATATGTGTTCAAATAATTAAAAAAAAAATACAGTTAGCAGCATTAGGATCATTATAACCTGTATAACTTTCACTTTAGTTGTTTTAAGGTAAACAGCTGTTTAAGACACTGAATATGACAAACAAATACTTTGTGGTTTAAAAATAGGTAACACATGTCAGGGGTTTTTAATCATCATAGCCAACAGTGGTTTAATATATTCAAACTCAAACTTTCAAGACAAAAAATAAGAAGCATTACCCGCAGAGTGCTGAACCAATGTGCTGCTTTTGTTTTTAGTGGTCCAAGGTACCAATATCTATAGGAAAAAACATGAGTAATTATGCCTTTGTATGGGAAACTTTGTCATAGTTTTCCAAAGATTATAATCTGAGTAGCCAGTTGTGTAATCTTACTTGCTAATTGTTGCAGCAACGTCTCTGAATGCACCCCAACGTAGTCCCATCAGAGCGAAGACTGGCTGCTCTTTCTCCCCCTAGAGGCACACACACAAAACTCCTGTCCAAATGCTGACACATAATATGTCAACTAAACTATCCTATGTGAAAAAAAATGCATATTATGAAGACCAAAACTATTTAAAAAACAAATCTCTTAAATAATCTGTTAATTTTCCATGAAAACAAAGAATGTTAACCCATAGTTGCATTCAAGGCAAACGACTGGTTTCTAGCTTAGAGGCTTTGTAGAGTAAACAGAAGCACTTTCTCACTTTGATTTGTAGCACATCCAGGGGAACAGTTTCACCCTTCAAAATGGACAGTGTTGCTGATGTAATCTCTCTGAAAAATGAGTGCGGTCAAAAAAAGTTTTAGTCATGAAGCACTTTCATTATACAGTGTAATATGGGATTATGTGATGACAAAATTTGGATCTTTCAGTATGTTGCTGATGAAATACTTACTGGACTTTGCTTTTGCTAAGAAGGTGAAGACTGGGACTCAGGGAATTATGAGAGCCAAGAGGAATGAATCCAATCGGTGTGTTGCTCATCTTCTCCTACAGTCACAAAACAGCCATAAGTCACTTTTACATTGACTAAACTGTAGACTAAAGCTTGTTGACGGATCGACACAATAACTGTGTGACACCTACTTGATCTGGCCTTCGCAGTAAACCTGTAATGACTTCCTGCAGAGTCCCATCTCCTCCAGCCACGATCAGCATGTCTGTATGTTCCATCAGCTCCAACAGCTTTTTTGCTTGACCTTCATAGTCTGTCTGTAGAGGAATAGGTTAATTGTAGTTATGATTTCACACAACAGGATCCTCACTAGAGCCTTTAAATGCACTGATCAGTTTCATCTGTAAGAAAGAAAAAAGAGTCTGAGCTTACCTTCACTATTGTTATCTCCACACCAGCCAGGTGTAAAATAGGAGCAGCATTCTTTTCAAAGAGGTTGTTGGCTTTCCTGAGGAATATTAGGGCAACAAAAAATGTTAATATTCTGAGATGAAAAAGGTGTCTGGAGAGAATTGAGAGGTTTTTAGATTTTTAGGCTTCTGTTTTCTTACCCTCCACATGCTGCAGGATTCAATATCACTGTTGCTTTCCTCAGCTGCTCTTGTGGTGCGATCTGTTGACGACCAAATTCCTACCAAAGACAATGATGACGATTATTTCTAAAACCTCTTGAAGAAGGTTTTGTTTTTCTACAATATATTTGGCTAACTTTGTATGTACAAAAAACAAGTGATACCTTACCCTGGCAACTAGACAAGCTTCTCTCCGCACAACATTATCACTGAGAAGACAAAAGATATTACATGTAAGACACACAAACAGACTTGTACTCTAACATGTGGAAATACCAAAACGTGAAATACTTACCAGTGTTTTCCATACAGCCAGTAGCCCCCGTAGGACAGGACACACACAGCAAATGTGGACTTTTTCCAGTGATTCCGCAGAGTCCGAAACACTTTCACAACCCGAGCCATGGTGTCGATCAAAATGTCACCAAACCCGCTATTCTCAATGCGGTGCTACCTTTACGAAGTTTTAAAATCATGAATGACGGATTTTAATTCTAGCGGTCAAGGCTCCGCAGCTGTCAGAGAATCGTGGACATTTTGGTGTAACGTCAAAACAGCACGGACCATCAAAAGGCGGAACCATGTGTCTGCTACACGTAGATAATTTAAGTGTTAAAAACACGAGTATTTCATTGTTAACGGTGATTCGGAAATTAATAGAAAATAACATCGAAAAGAAACCGAAATTTGTCAGTGCTCCATCAAATTTTAAACTAATAAAACTGAATTTACTTTTAAATGACTTCTTGCGTTAATCTGCACAAGTAAACTACAATTCCCATCAACTCAGAGGGCTCTAAATTCCGAGGACCTCGCCTGAAAAGATTATGTAGAATCTAATTACAACAGTGTTTAAAATAACACACCTTCTTAATCTCACAGGGTGCACGTTAGAAAATGCATTTCATTTCTGCAGAACAATATTGCAAGAGCCTGTTTAGAGGTTTTTAAATTTTACAACGGCACGGGCTTGGACAGGCTCTGTCCAACTTTCTGAACGTATCATGGCGGCGCAGATGGCGGTAAATTCAGGTATGAAGTATATGTATTTAATTTTAAAATTTTAGTTTCGAGCATCTGTAATCAATGAGTATTTTACATATAATCAACTTAATATTCGCTTTTCAGTGCCGGTTGTGTCGCATGTCATTATTTATGACCGCATGGTGATGGTTCATTCAAGTTCAGGCTCTGGCTGCTAGGCTACCTTAGCCTAGCCTGCATGTAAACGTTGGGTTAGCTTACAGTAATGAAACTATTAATCTTTGGGTAAACACGCTTTCACTTGTGTTAACACACCTGGCATCACTGCTTGACACACTGGTACTTCTGGACTATTTCTGTTACACCACGCGTAGCTTTAAAGTTAACTCAGACAACTTCGTCCAGCAGTCAAAATCCACGCTGAAACTAATATTGATATTTTGTTTGTTTTTGTGTAGCAGTAATCTGCTCCTCTCAGCGAGGATTGATATCGTACCATAGGAGTTTTACAGCTGATTTGAATCCTAAACATTGAACATAACCTTCTCCGGACAAGTTTCGGTTTGCAGCATTTGTAACCATGGTGACCTAGTGAGGTTAAAAAAGAGATGTCATTGCATTTACTTGCGTCATAGTACACAAATCAAATTAAGGTTGTTTAATGAGAAGTAGACATTTCTGGGTATTTGTATTAATTACAATAATCAATATATACCATGATTGGAAATGAGGCTGAATCTACAACAACAAATGTAAAATGTACACACAAGGTCAAGTCTAATACTCATAATGTAATTTTAAAGTGAGATAACTGGTACTGTGATATACAAACACATGATCATCTTTTATCTCTCCATATAAAACTTCATGGGGTTTATAATTCAGCTATCTATCTATCTATCTATCTATCTATCTATCTATCTATCTATCTATCTATCTATCTATCTATCTATCTACATGAAATGCATAAAGCACAAGATACCTATGCCAGTGTGTAATGAGACAAGACCTTTGATAACCCATTTTACTCATCCAGGAGCCAGTCTGTGGGGGCCGCTGAAGGAGCTGTGGGAGACAGTGGATGGAGCAGTGTTGAGGAAACAGCCAGAGAGCATCCACCTCTTGGACCTTCAGCTGAAGAAACACAATGCGCACTTTCTCTCACTATTTAAGAATCCGGTGAGATGCTGTGCAAAATTATATTCATC
This sequence comes from Ctenochaetus striatus, assembly GCA_034780835.1. Taxonomy (NCBI): domain Eukaryota; kingdom Metazoa; phylum Chordata; class Actinopteri; order Acanthuriformes; family Acanthuridae; genus Ctenochaetus; species Ctenochaetus striatus. Next base: position 73,145 of record JAUZTA010000028.1, on the reverse strand, counting down.
TTTTGCAATGACATCATTTGATAACTGAATGCTGTAATACTGTTCTTCCTTGGTGCAGACAAGGCACATTTTTGATATACAGTGTGTCTTCTGATACTGTAACGTCAATAACATCAGATCCCCTCTTTTCTTATTTTCAGCCAAAGAGTGCAGAGCAGAGAGAGAAGGTGCGTAAAGCCAGCACAGAGGGCATCGCAATCCAGGGTCAGCAGGGGTCACGGCTACTTCCAGAGCAGCTTCTCAAAGAGGCCTTCATCCTCAGTGATTTGTTTGATATTGGAGAGTTGGCAGCTTTGGAGCTTCTGTTGGCAGGTAAATGAAAAAAAACTTGAATACAAAAATATCATGAAAGTAAAAAAGTAAATTTGGTGAAAGAAGCAGCATTCCCATTAATTTTTTGTCTCCTTTTTGTTCTAAGACCGGCGTGATTGATGATTTGAGATAAAGCCATGCAGAACTTCCAATAGTAAAGTCACCGTTACAGTTCATTTGATTCTCTAAAAAAAAAAAAAAATGTCTGTCTTTAGGTGAGCACCAGCAGCCCCATTTTCCAGGACTGACACGAGGTTTAGTAGCTGTGCTCCTCTACTGGGATGGAAAGCTTTGTGTGGCAAACTCCCTGCGCACACTCATCCAGTCACGCCATGGCAAAACCTTCACACTGGACCTGAGGTAATAAAGATATTTACAAGTAGAACATCCATGGAAAGACAGTTTGATTTAAAGAAACCATATGATTAGTATGTTAATGATCTGTTTTGTTTTGGTTTTGTTCTTTTATTTGATAACTATGTGTCCTTGTCATTGACCTGTACTGTCGTCTTCTTTCTCACCCAGTGAAGAGCTTGTGGCGTTGACAACACGTTTTACAGATGAGCTGATGAGCCAGGGTCTGACCAAACGCATCCTGACCTTGGTATCAGAGATAAATGTGACACGTGAGTTTGAACGGCTGCAGAAGGAGCGCGGCCTGGGCAACGAGAAGCACAGGAAAGAGGTGGGATTTTGTCACTTTAAAAAAAGAAACAATAATCTCCACAACATGTTAATTTTCTGTCACACTTGACTCATGCAGAGGCAGTAGCTTGTGTAGAATGGGAGAGCAAGGAATGTGGACAACATTTAACCCCCTCTCTTGTTCCCCAGGTTTCTGACCTCATTAAAGAATCCCGACAAGCACTGGCAGACAGCCTTTTTTCTTGGACCTGCCAATCACCTTTGACTAAAGATGACACACTGGCTCTTATTGGCCACCTCGAAACAGTGACTGCTCAAGCTGATGGCTCACTGGACAGTGTGAACATGGCTCTGGTCATGGCACTGCTTTACTGCTTGGATGTCAGCTTCATAGAACAAGGAACAGAGGATAGAGAAGGCGAGAGCATTTTAGATACATAAGATGTCATTAACTTTTACTGTGATCAATTGCTGCTATGCATAAGATTGCTATTTTTTAGTGTTTTTTTTTTTTTTGTTTTATTGCTGTTGAAGGACTGTCTCATCTTTCATGTGTGTCATATTCTTCTAGATCTGCTCCAGGCACTGCCATTGCTGACTGAGAGGCAGTACGTAGCTGCAGTGCACAGCCGTTTGATGGACGGCCAGCCGTGGAAGCTACCAGGCCTGCAGGCTGTGTGTCGACTGACTTGGGCTCTGTCTCTGAGGGTCCTGTCTCAGCTACCACAGGGATGCGGTGAGTTCCCTCTCCTTGGATATGCATTAAATAGACCTTCTAACTGAGTTAAGAGAAGTTTGGGAATGAATTTGAGTTGTCATGGATAGGAAGCATTGAAATGCATTATGTTTCTGTGTTGCACAGCTCTGGTTGAGTTCACTGAGGCAGATGAGGCTTTGGCCGACCAGGCTCTTCTAGGAGATGTCTTCCTATTCATGAAGGAGGGGATGCTTGGATGTGAGAGTTTTAGCCAGGAAGAATTTTACATCCGCCGTTTCCATTCACTCATCACAGACTTTCTGGCACTCATGCCAATGAAGGTGAGAGACGCCACAGGTGTACACAACCAATGTTTCTACTTTGTAAATTTGTGTAAATGTCATCTTATAACATCAACTTGTCAAAATTTCTCAAATTAATTATGAGGTTACAGTTTTGTTATTTTCTTTTATGGATTACTTAATTGTCATCTTGTCTGCTGTCTCTGTAGGTGAAACAGCTTCGTAATCGTGCTGATGAGGATGCCCGTCTGGTGCACATGTCCCTACAGGTGGACAGTGAGCTTCCATCATCATTACGCAAGGACGTTGACCACCTCATGATCCTTGTTAGTGTTTTTTACTCTTTCAGACATACATGCAGATATTTACTAACGTCAGTTTTGTACATTTGAGTAGTTTAGTTAATGATATCTGTTAACAGTGTTGATTACTGCTTTGTTTGTCCAGATAGGAGAGTTTTACAGTAAAGAGTCTTTTGGACTGGAGTTGGGTCTGGAGTTCTGGTGTCCCACAGAGTCTCTCCAACACACCTCCCTGCAAGGATCTTACCTGGGAATGGCACTGCAAAGGCCTCCACATAAACAGGTAAGAACTGTATCTTCTGGTCACTGATTGCTCTAGAAATTTAAAATCCTCACACTTAAGAATTACAAAAAAAGCTTTAGAAAAACTCTAAAATGTTGGAGGAAAGAAACCTTTTTACATGTTATACTTTGATGCAGGTGGTTCTGTCCAAGTTTGTGCGTCAGATGGGAGACCTTCTGCCCTCCACCCTGTACATCTCCTATCTTCGTATGCTGAAGGGTCTTGCCACTGGTCCTCAGTGTGCCCACTACTGCTTCAGTCTGCTTAAAACCAATGGAGCCACGCACAGTAAGGGCAGATTGTGTACATATTTTCACACCAATGTATAAATTTGATACCATTCAAAATTTAACATGCAGTTATGCCTGCTGGAGAGGATAAATTAGGTGGATTTTTTGTAAAATTCAAGAATTTCTGACATCAGAGTTCTGACTATTTTTGTGGCTGTTAAATTTTAAATATTAAAGTAATAAAGTGGATAATTTAGAATCTTAATTTATTTTGCTGTTAAATTTTGACGAGCATCAGACTCAAAAGCCCATTGCTTGAGTTAAGCCAATCCAAATAATACCAGCTAACTTCATGTGTTTGTTTACAGGTGACAACATTCAAGGAGTTTCCGGCAGCCCAGTATCTTGGGAACATTTTTTTCACTCTCTTATGCTCTACCATGAGAACCTGCGACGAGACTTCCCAAATCCAGATGCAGCACAGTACCGCCACCCACCACTGAGGGGCATCACCCAAAGAGAGCTGGAAGGACTCATCTCATTTTTTCAGTTGCTTACCACCATCATCACATGGGTATGGTACACTGTTCACTGGAAGGATGGGTATTTGTGGTTACATTAAGGTCAACATTGGTGTGTCATTGAGTTATTTTCAGTTCCTTGTATACATGTTAGATTAAGGAGTTGTGTGTGATTAAGATTATTTGTGTGTGATGTTTATTGTTTGTTTCTTTGTTTGTTTTTCTCAGAGTGAAAATGCTCGACTGGCGTTGTGCGAGCATCCCCAGTGGACCCCCGTCGTAGTGATGTTGGGTTTGCTACAGTGCAGCGTTCCTCCCATTCTGAAGGCTGAGATCCTGCACTGCCTGGCAGCTTTTGGGAAGTCACCAGAGATTGCAGCTTCACTCTGGCAGTCACTGGAGTACACACAGGTTAGCTTTTATACACTGCTAAACAGTTTTAGTGAAAAACTGTTCAAGAAGTACGATGTCTGCTTTTCACTGTATTAATGCCTTTCCCTCTGTATCTTTATAAATCTCTTGGTGTTTTCTCTGGGCTTTATTCAAATCCTGCTGTGCTATATCATTGTTTACCATTTAGTGGCTTGCTGTGTTGTCAGATTGTTTTTTCTGTGACTATGAAGTTTTTAAACTTAATGTTCTCTTACCGCAGATCCTTCAGACAGTGCGAGCCCCAGGACAGAGGCAGGCAGCTGGAATTGAGGTGAATTTTTGTGATTATTAAATGCAATGCTGGATTCTCGCTGCCTCACCATATCTAACAGAATTTCTGCTCGGATTTATCACAGTTCAGTTGTTGATACAGACAGCAATTAGATCACTTGGTACTGCCAGAAATCGTTACATAACCTTTTGGGAGATGCGCATTTAGGTGGAAAGCTTTCTGATTTGTGTTCTTGGCTCTCAGGTGGAGCTGAATGAGATCGAGTCGAGTTGTGAGGAGTACCCCCTGACGAGAGGCTTCTGTCATCTGACCAGCACATTGGTCGAGAGTAGCCTGCCTGTGAATTTGGGGGCGGGGCTACGTGTGCCAGGCTTTCAGCCCTACCTAAACTTTTTGCGCGACTCTGTATTTTTGCCCTTCCCAACCAGAGCATATCGCCGTCCAGCAGAAAAGGTATATAGCTGTGTAGTTTCTCCCACTCTTGAAAGGCAAACACTTGCTTTTTTGAACAACACATACTGGCCAACAGTTATTTATTTCTCCTTTTTTAACTTTGCCATCTGTCAGTGGGAGGTTGCTGACGCTGTCCTGGAAG
>JAUZTA010000028.1:32462-44374 GCA_034780835.1 Ctenochaetus striatus | reverse complement strand
TGTTGAAATGTCATTTTGGGCTCTGGGTAATTGTTATGACATTTTTAACTATTTCTGTGAATTATAACAGTCTAAACAAATAATTAATGGAAAAATACAGCAGATTAAGTCATAATGATGACAATCATTAGTTTTGCATAGGACTGCAGCTAAAAATAAAGTTCAAATGAGCTCCACCTCAACTAACTACAACAGTAAAATCCTTTTTTTTTTAAATTCATTCATGAATCACAATAATCTGATAGTATAGTTATAATAGTATAACACTCACAGGAGGCATTTTTCAGCTTTTCTGCATTTATCTGCTACTCTTAGTATATTTTCCATGGAGTATTTTTACAGTCTGGTAACGACACCTAAGTCAAAGATCTGAATCCTAACTCCAACACTGATGACTTGGCTGAATTGATTTAATATGCAGTATTTTTCTGAGAACTACACAGGATGAGAGGAGAAAGGTCAGTCTGAGACAGTTAGCAAGTACATGCCGATACCTTCTCTCTGACTCATAGACCAATACAGTTGTGTCCGCTCACCCACCCACTGTTCAATGTTTGGCTGAATAATTGTGAGTTGTCATTATGTACCTTGTGGTTTAGAAAGTGACCGAGGCCTGCTGCCAGGGCCTCTTCCATTGAAACCTTCCCTGTTCTTGTTTGTTGTCCCACCGCTCGCCCGACTCAGGCACGCCTGCACGCTGGGTGGGTCGGTGCGCTCACACACAGGGCTGCTGCCCAGAGCTGAAGGACAGAGAGAGAGAGAGAGAGAGAGAGAGAGAGAGAGAGAGAGAGAGAGAGAGAGAGAGAGCATTAAAACAAGAACAACACATCATCTTCAATTCACAGCCAGTTAAATGAGAGATTATACAGATTTTGACAAAAACATAATGGAATGCTTTATGTAGACTTTGATAACATCCATTTTCTTTCCTTTCAGATAGGGGACAGTGTGGAGGTGGAATGGAATGAGGAAATCCAGTACATGCAATAGCCTAAATGTTATGCAAACATTGCAGTATCACAGAAACAATAATATGAGATAATCACTGCTAAAACACAGTTTCAAAAGGATTACACACCACGGGTGGGTCCAACTAAGTAAGGTGTAAACACGTGTCAAACCTTTACTGCTAAGTATTTAAAATGTTCCAGTTGATGATTAAGTTGTGCTGTTTTAGGAGACTTGACTCACAGTGTGGAATAACAGCTACAAAGAAAAAAAAAATAAAATATGAATTTTGTCAAGTAAAGGCTAAATCACTTGAGGTCAAGTGGTTAAATCTGACAGACCGTCAGATGTCTAGACAGCCTAAGCCGTCTGATAAATTCATGCCACAATTATAAATTTTACATTCCAGGCTATGAATTATTATCAAAAGCCTTTCACAGCCTTGTTTTGCTCTATTCAAATTGAAAATGAACTCTTTCGAGGCCTGAAGGATCACCGGTGCTTTCCAAAAACCTCTTTTAAGCCTTAATGTGTCTTTTGCTCTGAGATAAATCCTCCCAAATCATTAAATACTAAATATTACACAGTGTCAGACAGTTCAGTTGATTATCCAGCTAATAATCCAGTTGATGATCAGCTATGGAAAAGCTTTTACGCAACCAGCTGGCCACAGATGGTACAGCATCAGCCTTAGATAAAGCAGACAGACTGATTTAATGGAGCGACTGGCAGAGTTAACAGTAGCCTAAATCTACCTCTCTTTGACCTCACAGTGCACACACACACATACACACACACATGTGTACCACCTGGACTTAGATATGCAGCCCAGTAAGGCAAATGCACACATAAGATACTAACCTGCCAGGAGCCAGTAGGTGCTCTCACTATTTTACAAGCTGTTAGTTGGTTCGTTTCCATTTAAGGTGGCCACTTAAATGGGTGTTTGTGATTTAACAAGTGGCACTGATGAATGGGTTGGATACAGAAATCAATGCAGCTTTGCACTTTGCTATCTTGCATGGATTTGTAGTATGCGTAGTGGAATAACATTAAAACATTCAAACTGAAATTATCCACAGAATAAAAAGCAGTAGCAGTTCTGACCTCATGTCAAAGACGTCTTATGTATTGTGTTGCAGAAAAAAATCTACTGAAGAATAGCAAGCTAACCAGCTAGCTGTGACTCGTCTAGTTATGTAATACCACTTTGTAGAAAAACAGGCAACATCGATAGTGCAACCTTTGTAGTTAGAGCTGGAAGATATGTAAAGTGAGCAGCACGTAGTGGTTTTATCTGTTGAAATGTTGCTCCCCCATTTCTTACACGCTGTATCTTTAAAGACTTTCTAATTAAACACTTTCGCACAAACTAGAACTTTCATTTTAGGAGTATCTGTTCTGTTTCACTTCTGAATGTCTGCAGTACACGGAAAGAAAAGTCTGGTCTTTGGAAATGCTAAAATGAAAAGTGGCTCTTTTCCATCCCTGTAACATAAATCATTGATAAGAGGTCTTAATTCCTTGATAGACCTGGTTTCATGTCCAAAAATAGATCAAGCTAAAAGCATTTGCACTTCTAGAAGAAGTGAACAAGAAAGCTCCTCCAGAAATCTCATTTGCAACTATTTTAATAATCAATCAACTTTTAAGCTACTTTTTCAAGCAACAACACAAAGAGTCTGCAGACATGCTGGAAGCTCTGTGAGGCCTTGAGCTTGATGCTATTTTCTGCATGCTAACACACTAACAGTGAGAGCTAACATACTGATGTTTCCTCACCACTCAAATTTACCTCATTGGCTTAACTCATTGGATAACAAACATTATCTAGGTCCAGCCTTTTACTTGTGCTCTTTTTTCCTTGTCTTATGACTTAGTGAAAGGGGTTTTGATTTTAACTGTCTGATGTGTTTATACCAAGTATTTGCCTCCATTTTTTACATTTTATGAGACACATTATCAAGAGATTAATGAAGAGAATAAACCATGGAATAACAGATAATACAACAATTGTAGGTTGTAGTCTGAAAGGCTTTAAGCAACTGGTATGAAAGAGAAAATTGTAAGGAATCTATATGTGGTTTACCCTTCCAGATGTAGTTCATTACTACTATTTTCCCACAGTGATCTTTATCTTACCAAATCCGAAACAGAAATAAAGAAAAAAACAAAACCACTGAATCATATAGGCACAGTTTCTATTTTTACAGCCTGACCGTAATTAAAGACAACAGCTTGAGCAACTGTCTGACTGGAAACAGTCTCACGCTGTGTTTGGGAGAGCAGGCTTTCTAAACATGGCCCTAAAATTACCAATCAATTCTGAAGGCAGCCTCAGGAATTTCTCTTGATTATGTGCTTGGCTTTCCCTTATGGCCACATTAAGAGATCATAAGAAAACATCCAGCGACAAGTTATGCACCGTATTATACATGTATGGCTAAAAATGAAATCCCTGCCTGCAGATTGTACACCACATATGGCGTCTATCCTGGAAGATTGCAGGAGGTCTGATCTCCACGGCCCGCTCTGTCTCCCAGGGTTGTTATTAACTGTGTCAAACACCAACTCCCCAACTGTAAATCACCTCTGTTTTGAAGACTTTCACTTGAACTCTGTGACAGTTGTGCAGGTATTTTAAGTTAATGTTCACTGTAATAAAAACGAGAGATGTAAAGAGAGATACAAGCAGAGAAGTCTAGAAATGCAAATGTATTTGTCTTGGACCTTCATACCAATTCCTCTGACTGCAGGAAGTAATTTAGGGTAAAGATAGGATCTTTAAACTCTCATGTGACACTTTAGGGCAATTTCTTTTACAGTAAAAATAGGACAAACTTTACTTCCTTTCTTAGAAGTGGATGGCTTAGCAGGAAGTGCTGCTCCTGGTATTATTCTCACTCTGATGTCTTCTTATTAAAGCTGACTTGGCACAAGTGACACACTGCCATGCACAGTAAATCAGTATCAGTCAGTCAGCTCCTTACAGAAAAACACTTTAATTCTTCACTTCTATTTGGGAGATGGGGGATGGAGCCCTGTTGTCTGAATCTGAGAATTTGTTGATGTGGATGATTTATACAGAAGAGAAACTTCTGCTGGACAAGGACTCAGCCAATGGTGTGATAGCTGCTTTTTGCTCTACAGGTAACCTGGCTTTTACAGGAACTGGGGCGCTGTTACGATCCAGGAAGTGAGGAGCTGACACGTCAAACTGAAAGTTAAACTTCGCTTCTTTTCTTTGCTGGAGGATGTTGAGAATCGTTGCCATAGCAACTACCATGTTGCCACTGAACTATGCAACATTTATTTCACTACAGAGGGGAGTGGGCCTGAAAGCATCTGCTTCTATCTCAATAGGCTTAAATCGAAAACTACACAGCAAGTGGGAGAAAGAGAAAAAAAAAGCTCTTGTGAAGGTCAGGTATCAGTGGGGGTGTAGATGTGGGGAACTGCAAAGTACTCATGTTTTGATTTCACAAACATCCCCAAAATGTATCTGAAGACACGAGCCTCATCTCCAGGTAATGTAAGCATATTAAAAGGACGGAGCCATGTCAAATTTACACAAAAACATCAGACTAAACCCATCTTCATTTTTAAAGGGAATCCATAGAGAGACACTATTTCATTGTTATGAGGTTTATCTGAGCTCAGCGTGTTATGTGCATACGTGTTGGGGGGGGTTAATACTGCACTGGTACTACAACATTAAAGGAATCATCCCCATCCCCCATCCCCCATCCACAACCCTCCAGCTCTGCCACATCACAGCAGTAGAGGAAAGAGTTAGTTCAAGCCAGAAAATCAGGCTGAAGGAATGCATCAGTCTGACACAAATATATCTCTGCAACAAAAAAACAAACAGTTTCCGAAAATAGTGAATCTTCCCGACATGTGTTGAAAATAGTACAATCCCAGGGATGGCAAGGTCAGCTGGTTTTGTTGGTCAAAGGCTTTGGTCCAAAACAAATTGACATTTGGATGGATATACAAAACATTTTTTATATATTTTGTACAAATATGTTCCCCAGAGGGTGAATCCTTCTGACTCTAAAACCACAGCTGCTGGAATGGACTCGGTGACCTTTTCAATGATGCACTTGCATCTGCAGTGCATGCTTAAAAAGTCTGTGATATTTTTACTTGTCCTTTATACACAGAAACAAACTACTGCCTTTGTAGGCGGGCAGGTGTGTTGGCTGGTTAATCTCCACTTAGCCTGTCAGTCAAACACCATTAGATGAGTGTTCAAGACATTTCTACCATGCGCTCATGACATCACCATCTACCCAAAAGTGTTGTCACCTGACAGCAGGCCTGCCTGACCTGTCTTGTATGTGTCCCTGTCTCATTCTTTCGGTCCCTCCTTCAAAAACACCCTCTGGGAAAATGTGTTTCGATACTTATGTGTGAGAGCTCCAAGTTAAAAAGAAAAAAACAAAGGCACACCTGTCTGTGCAGTGCAGTGTCCCCACCCTGCCAGCAGCTCAAAGCGCTGGGCAGAGGAGTGTCTCACACAGTTTATAAGTCTTTGTCTTTTTGCCTCGTGGCCCCATGGGTAAGACATTTATATAACAAGAAATGTCCGAGAAAACTCTTCACGAGTCCCGCTTTTTCTTTACAAATGGGTTCATGTGGTAAAGACAGTCTGGTTGGCATTTTCAGTACGAAACTACAACAACTTCAGGAAACATGGGAGAAGAAAGAAGTAGAAGAAATCTAAGTGAGTTGAAGTGAACAGCCATATCCAAGAAATCTTCCTGAAAAATATCAATAATTTACAAACTTCAGTGTTAAGTGCTATTTTACGGCTGAAGAAAAAAGTTCAGAGATCTGTCTGTTCACTGATCTGTAGGCGGTTTATTGCATCAAAGGCTCAGTCAGTGTTGCAGTGTAAACATTGCAACATTCTCATAAATCAGCAGAAGAAAAAAAGAGCAGGTCAACATGAGAGCATGCAATCTTGTTCCTTCACAGATGATCTAAAAAATCAAAAAAAAAAACAAACAAGAAGTGAAAGAAGAGACCCAAAGAGACTAACGAGAAACAATCCAAGAGGAATCAAGTAAAGAGTGTCAAAAGAAATTATACTGATAAGTTACACATCCTGGTTATAAGTTAAAAGTCCTGGTGAATGGACTCACCTTGTGCTTGAAACAGACAGGAAAACAGTGTATCCTCAGTGAGGGACCACTCTGTGTGTGCAAGAGTGTGTGCGTCCCAGAAGAGTGCTAAGTTTAGGCTCCATGCGATCTTCCCAGGCAGTGCTGCCGCTGAGTGACTCCGCTCAGCAAAGAGACTCTCAGAGCAGCACTAGACTCCTCCTTCACTCTCACTCACACTCACACACCCCCCTACTTAAGTGGCTTTTAACAAGTACAGAGGCACAGAAACTGAGTGTGCACACACTCATCTAGTGGTTCACAACACACGTCTCCGCAAAACTTCAACAAGAAGCACGGTTAAGAGTCCAGCTACAAATTTCTGCGTACCTAAACTTCTACTGTTAGCATGAAGGAATGAACAAAAATGAAAAAAAATCAAGGACTGTACAGTTCAGCAGTGCATGCACCTCACACGTAGGCACAACATTATTAAAATGCACCCTAGCTTCCTTTCACTTGTTGATCTCATTTACTTTAATCAGAGTAAACAAATACAAGCCTGTTTGCCTGGGAGTGTTGTTGTGAAACAGGACCACTAGTAAAGGATTATATAACAGTCGATACACATCTCGCTCTGTCTGCCCCTGGCATCAGTCAGTTAGTCTGATCAATGATTAACAAACGCTACAGTGAAGCAGCCTGGAGCACCGCGCACCACTTCTCTCATCTGCCTCGTAAAATTGAAATGAAGCAAAATGTCTCTAATTTATTATTTCAAGCCACGAACCAGCCAACTTCTCCTCCTCAGGCACATTTCTTGGGCAAATATTTGAAACATAAAAACAACAAATTGGTCAAACCGAGTAAGATCATTCAAATTAGTCAAAAGTCATGTGAAATGTGCACCTATAACATATGAGTTTTAATTTCTAAGTATTTAAAAAAACGAAACAATGGAATATGCTACTTAAAAATATTAACAAGAAGTACCTTTTGCAGTGGTCAGCACAGGCTTCTCCATGTTTTGTGTGTGTCTTCTGTGCAGAGCTTTTGAAATACTGCTGATCTGCTGTAGCACAGTGTTATATATCAACCATGAACCATCACATGGTTAGCAAAAAGCCAACACAGGAAGCCGTAATATGCTTTATTCTAACAGCTATGGCCATTGTCATCCTGTTGTCTGTGAATATGTTAAAGGTAGGTGTGTGTACTTGTTTTCTACACAACAACACTTGCATGCTCACTGACATGCCTAATGAGTCAGCAAGGCAGGATTACAAGGAATGACAGGAACTATTCTGCTCTCACAGCAAACTAGTTTGACAAGTTGAAATTCCGCTCACTCCATCTAAATTACTCACACTTACAGCACTGCAGAAACTCATAATCAAATAACTAATGTTTCAGATAAATGACGCAAGCGTCTGTGTTTCAAGTGCTAAAGCTTCCCACACATTTAACAAACAAACAGACGGTTGTGAAGCCGTGACCGAAGCGCATTTTCATGTTCACACCTCAGCAGTGCAACCAAGTTTGGTGCCGGTCAACACCTGATGGAGTTTCATACAGACAGGATTGATCAGTGTCATGAGTGACACTGTCCTCTGACCTCAAACAGGAGCTATGCATTCAAACACTTCCATCCATTGACTATCATACAGGAAAACATATGTTCGAGCACCTGATTGTTATTAAAACTGACATTTAATCCAGCTGGTCAGTAATCCAATTTTCTGATTTTTGCCCTCATTTTTTGTGACATTTAAAGCTGAATTCTTTGCTGGTTTTTGTTAGACTGACGACTTAATGAACAGACGAGTTATTTAAGTGAATTACCCTTCTATTTGACTGCAGAATAGGCTTGTTTAGACCAATATTTAATTTATGGGAAATTGGGATTCATCTATTTTTTCCTCATTTTCCTCTCTTCCCTCTGTTTTGCAGCAAAATGTATCTTCTTCATCATGAACATACACACAAATGTCACAAAGAACACAAAGAAGTCGGGGTTCCCCAGCACTGTTGTATTCTTGCACCTTTATTAAGTAAACCTGGTTTCTCATTTACATTCTGCTTATAAAATTAGGATACAGCACATAAAAGAAAATCAGGTTACTTATGTGCAGACAGACACAAAAAAGGTTAGTTGATACTTTTTCTCCATGGGAAAAACACTTTATGAGTCACACGCAAGATACTGAGACAAAGCTACATTAACTGCTGCTACCCACATCCTTCATGCAGATACACACACAGACACCACATCAGGTGAAGGGTCACAAACAAAACCAAGATTCTAGTTGTCTCTGACGCCCTGCATCTCTCAGTGAGATTAGAGATTATGTAGTTATAGTACATGTAGGGCAATACCCAGGAAGTATTTATTGTGTCTGTTATGCTTGCAAAGTGTGTGTCTGTCTGTGTGTGCGTGTGTCTGTGTGTGTTAGGCAGACAGGGAGACAGATGACCCCAGTCGTGGGAGATTAGCTGTTTCTGTTGAACTACCCAGACTTTCTTCAGATTAACCATCACTCATCCCCTAATCCAAGGGCCAGTGTGGGATTAGAACCCCAGTCTGCTCTGAACCAAGAGGAATGAGGGGGGGCACAGGGGGGGTTATGATGAAAAAAAAGATGTAATGAGCGTTGGGGTGAAAAAGATGGAGGAGGTGAGGGGCAGTTTGTTACACATTGGTATTTATTTCTCAAGGCACAGATGATGATTTATAGGCAAAAGAAGAGAGAAAAAACGTCATCGGTGCTGAAGAAAAAATGTGTGGAAGGACGGAAGAGGAAGGGTACGATGAAAATAGACGGGCGCAAAGAAGACGGACACATGAAAGCTTGTTGGAAGAGCAGTGAAAGGACAGAAGGTTTGACAGGAGAGAACAAGACGGCAACAAAGAGGAGAGAAAATAAGTGAAGGTCAGAAATAGGGCGTCACTAGGGGGTACAGGAAAGCACCCATTTATCACATGCTAACTTTCACACACACACGCACGCACACACACACGTTTTTCGTATAAATAGAGCAGATACTAGCCACTTTTTTCACACCCCTGTGCAGCTGTGAACTGCAAGAAGTTTTCATTCTGCCCCCTCACTGCACCATCTCCTCTCTGCATGTCAGCCTCGACTTACAGTTCAGCTCATTGCAGCTGATTTATTAAAAAGAAGCAAAAAAAAAAAAGGTCTTGCCAGACTTGGTCGGGTATAAAAAGGACTGAAAAGACTCGCAACTCTCAGTGTGATATTGATTTCAAATGCAAACATGTGCATCTCTTCCGCTGTGAATCAGGGGTGGTGACTTACGAGTAGCAAAGCTTTGTATCTCAATTCGACTTGTGGCCGTGCTTTACCTCCCACAACTCGATAAAAAGGTATTAAAAAGGGCCGTGTTAAAACACAAGCACGAATAAAGACAGACAAAAGACCACAGGAAATAAACAAACTGCTCACATGTACAGTCTGCGCAAGCAAGCTGAGAACTGCTGTACTTTTATTAACTGCCCCCCCTCGAGCAGCTTTCAACACAAATCATCAAAAAACAAACGAAGAAAAAAAATAATCACAATGGCAAAAAAGCAACTGAAAGGTGAGAGAAGGTGATGCTTCTTACCTCTGGAGTGTTCGATTTTCACTGCGACACAGGCCTCCTCATCAGCGTTCTTGGACTGGAAACAGCCGGCTTTGTCTTTCTTCTCTGCAACAACAAAAACAAACGATTCACTATTCAAGGAAATACAAGCAAACTAGGGAACAGACAGATATTTCAATACCTGTATTACATCTGAGGCACAAGCGTTAAGCTGTTTTAGGCAAACCTGTGTTTTATTTAAGAAGAGCACTGCACTCAGTTGCACAGAGAGAGAGAAGATAAAAAAGAAATAGATGAAGAGAGGCAGGAGAAAAGCATGCCATGGTATTTTATGTCTCCCAGCAGACTCTCTGGGCTTAACAGCAGGCTGAGACAATACGGTGGACACGCATGGAATCTAATACATTAAAATTTGAGAGTTTTGGAGCATTTTTCCGTTAGCTGCATTTATCAAGATCAGTAGTACACTTGTGTTTGTTTTGAGAATGAAAAGGAATATACCACTCCTTGGAGATATAAACCCTAATTAGTCTGTCTGTGATATGTTGGGCATCGTCTGTAGGGAGAGCTAACAGTCTTTCAACATAGCCGTTAAATATGCACATAAAAGATTAAAGAGAAAATAGCAAGGGTCGTAAAAAACAATGGTGGGCTTGCATAAGTAGCAGAAAGCCCACTCTGAACATGACACACAAACACACACACGCACGCACATACATACACCTATATATACACATACATATTCAACCCAGACAATTAAAAGTAGTCGCAGACTCTACTTGAATCTACTTTGAGGCATCAAAGCTGCAGGATGATCAAATTGCTCACATGCAGCAACAGGTCCAAGTGACATTTGTGACATTAAAACGACAGATTAACAGAAAAAATTAGAGTCAACTTCATTCAACTTTGTCTTGTTGTCTTATTCTTTTAGTTGTGAAGTTGACTTCTAGCTTGACTTTTCATGTTTTGTTGCATCTAATGGTGCACTAGCAGGACAATATGATCAGCTGAAATCATGTAATCACAGTTTTATAGCACCTGAATGAATATGTCGGCCCACATCCAAAAAGAAACGGCAATAAATAACATCTACAGGTAAAAATGTACTTCATCTCATTCTTTACCATGCAAGTAGTAGTGGGTTCACCACTTTGGTCCAGAATGAAATACCTCACTGCCATATGATTTTTTACTAACAGATAAATGAAGGCTTTGGTGACCCTGAGTTCTTACTTATAACGTTAATCAACTCTACTTGACGTTTATTTTTAACTAACACCATCATCAGATCAAAATTATAATCTATACATACTTTGTCTATGACATTCCCTCACCTGCTAAACTAAGAAAAAGTACTTAATCTAATAAGGTAAAATTTACTGCTAAACACCAGTGTGTCATTATGAGCTTGTCAGCACACTGACATTAGCATGCAAATTGCTCAAAGCACTGCTGTGTCTAAATACAGCTGAACAGAGCTGCTAGCATGGCTGTTCTCTGCTCTTGTTTATCCGTTAATTGCCAAAGTAATTTTAACATTCATCATGCATTTTACATCAACATTACACCATCTTCATTGAGTGTTTTTTCAATAAAATATAAACATGTATCATAAACGTTATTTTTTATCTCAGAATGTGTGTAAATCAGAATATCTGAGACTAAGATTTTTCAAAAGTTTACTGTTATACCAATATCCATGTTGGCCTCAAAAATACAGAATCAGTCAGTGTAGCAAACTATATTTTGTGGCGATTATTAAGCACAGTGTCAGCTGGGATATATCAACACAGCGGTGCCCGACTGAGACCGACATAATGGAGTGTGAATAATGCCACGTTAAAGAAAAGTGGACAATCTCAGTGTGGGGCCGTGCAAACAGTCCTGGGGAGGTACAAATGACTTTTCTACGTATGTGCATATGTGGGTATGTGTGTGTATGTGTGTGCATGTGTGTTAAGGGGGGGTTTAATATCCTGGCTCTGGGATTAAAGGAGGGCTTTCTCCACCCACCATCTGGACTCCTGATGACAGGCCTGCCTGCTGTTCTCTCTCCCTCTCTGTCTCTCTCTCTCTCTCTCTCTCTAACACACATATACAAACTTTACAGTTTATATGCATATATATATATATATATATATGTGTGTGTGTGTGTGTATGTTCACAGTGTCTACAGCACGCAAGTTAAACCCAAAACTGTTATATAAGTTCCCTGTTGAGAATATCACAGATATAAGCAGCTTATCAAAA
>JAUZTA010000028.1:13967-32058 GCA_034780835.1 Ctenochaetus striatus | reverse complement strand
AAGCAGCTTATCAAAAGCATTATGTAAAAATCGCTCACTTCTCTTTAGAGACAACCCACAAATTCAACTGTGACCCCCCACTAGCAGACTCTCGGTCATGTGATCTGAGTCATCATACCCCTATTGTTTCCTGAAGTGGGGGATGTGTTCACTAAAAACACACAAACACTAGAAACACTAGAATGTGACACACTTAACAAGAACGTAAGTGCCAACATCCATAAAGGATATAAAGGCCCGATGACTGGCTTTCTGAGACTCGGGTGTGCGGGAAACCTACTTCAGTGATGATGTATGGTGGGGAGAGTTTACTGGTCCAACTACTGGCTTGACCCTAAACTTCCTTTTCCTGTCAGTCCACTTCCTGTTTTTCTTATTTTATAATCTGTCAAATCTGACCAAAGCACTGAAGAGAAACTGCAAGGAATGACATATCGACCTGTACAGTGGATATGAAGACCCACCCTGCAGGTCATGATAAGGTCTGAATACTGAGAATAAAACCCCAAAGCTGCATCCATCCTTGAAATGGTAATTATGACATTTTATGAGCACAAAAAACTCCCCACACACTTTCTGTGAAAAAAAAAGGTTCTGTTCGAATGGCTGATCCTGGTAGAGAAACTGAGGAACTGAAAGCCGCACAGATTTTTTTATAAGGCGTGGGTTTGTTTTACCAGCTAACTGTCACTTACATTAACACAAACTACACAAGTGAAAGTGATCATGAAGACATGCGTTTCATGTCATCTCATGTCAGATCTACATGTATAGAACGCAACCTGCCATCCAAGAAACAAATCAGAAACACATCAGCCTCCTGTTCGCTTTGAGGTTTCAGCTTCCTCATTTCGACGAAAATTCCACACAGGTGACAAACCGCAGCAAATCCTCCAGTGTCGGATTTCACAGAAAGTAAAAATCCCATTTAACACAACAGTCCAATCGGCTTTCTAAATAAAAACTGCTCCTCATGACACATCCTGAGTATTGCATAAGAAAAGAGTGTCAGCTTCCGCCACCTTTGTAAAACCACTTTTAATTGCTGGTTTGGGTTGTGGTTTTTTTTTTGAATAAAGCTGTTATCACTTGGGGGATGATCAACAGCGCGATGCGACGGTGACTTTATCTTGACGGATAAAAGACAGTCATTGAGCTGTGACATTTTTCAAATCTTAAGACTGTGTGTTTGTGTGTGTGCTTGTGTTTAAATGCATACATGGTTTCCACTATCAAAATGTGGTATAAACAAACCTATTATCACACATGTAGATCTCTCAGCTGGGTAGCAGCTCTGTCTCTGTTTACATTCACCTGCTCTGTAGCAACAAGAGGATTCAACTACAGGGAACACAAAATGAGTTCTGACCCCACTGTGACCTTCAGTCAACACACAAAATGAAATCCTAGTCTCTGCACATTCTCTCTCTGCACTACTTCAAGCTGCTTTGTAATTTACATCAGATAATGTGGAGTTGGGTTATTTCATGTGTTACGGACTACGGATGCACTTTCCCAATAGATCCAGATGCCAACCAGGACCAAAATAAGGTAATAGCTACAATGGAATTCTAATTCCAGTACTAATTCAAAAATATAAATATAAATTATAAATACATTATTCCACTTAAAAAATATTAAAAAATCGTGTAAGAAACAGAACTTATCTGAACTAAGCGCAGACATATCTTGAAAGATAAGGCTGGTGATATTATCTAAACATCTTGTAGTCAAGAAAATCCAAACCACATCAACTTTCTAAATAAACATGGGCCTCATACTGTGCCGAGCTGCTTTAACAGATTATTTATCATTTTTAGACAATAAAATCGTGTATTTATAACATGTTTAAAAATTTACATCTTCAGTAGACACAAGTGGGCACTTTTTTAGGCAGAATCATTTTAATGTTGGTTGTGGGTTTTTTTTATCATTCAACTTAAAAGAAAATCAAAGTAGCGAGTCAACTATAAAACATAAATCAAAAACTAAAAGCTTTAAAGGTATAAAAAATTCTAAAGAAATCAAGCATCAAGTATCCTCTATAACATCAATAAAACTAGTCCTTAATGCAAATTTGAATTCAATTCTTTCCCTCTTGTGTAAGAAACAACAGTTTACAGCAGTTTGCCGGCTCACTATGTGCCCACAACACCTTTAGAAAAAATAAATTTATCCTAACAGACATATTAGCATATGGTAATTGAACATGTTAAACAAGGTGACATTAAAGTAGTGGAAGTTACATTTCCTTTCTTACTATTATTTACATTTTCTGGACTCCACAAGCAAGAATAATTACCAGACCTTAAATATAGAATTTTCCATTCATCTTTAACCGAGTCATGAGCAATTATCTACATGTTTTTCCTACAACACATACCAGGCATATTTAAAATGATTGAGGTGACTGCACCCACAGTGATGGAGCCACTTGGCAACACCTGTGTGTTTGTGTGGGTTTCTGTGGCAAAACCAACACTTTTTTTTATGCCACAGGGACACTGACAGCTCATTTTAAACATTTTAACTGAAACCAAAACAAACAGTATTTTCTTAATGCTAATGAGCTTCCTTTCTTTTTTAAATAAAAATCTGTCTGTACCTTTGAGCGCTCCCCTGTAGTTCAGCCGGGTTCTCCCTCTCCTGTCAACCACACAGTGTTTATCCATGTCAGAGTGTCTCCTCAACTGAGTTTTATCAGCATCTACAAGGAATTTATAGTCCTTTTTTTCAGGTACGAGTTTCCTCGTCAGCTGGTTCCTTCATGTCTGCATTTATCCATCAAACCCTCATAGTGCCTGCTCCGTCACTGCACAAACCGGTTCCCTGGAAACCAGAGTCACCAGGTGTGAGACAGAATAGAGAGAAGGGAGGGAGGGAAGGAGGGAGGGAGGGAGGAGGGTGAAGTTGTCCTTCAAGATGTTGATTCATGGTCAATTTTAACCATTTCCATAATAATGTTCTGAGGGTTGTCCGGCACTCAAGGACAAAGTCAACCCGGAGTGGGAGGAGAAAATGGGGGAAAATGAAGGGGTGGAAACACTAAATCACTGGTGTGGAAAGTAAGCAAAAGGAGGGGACATGTAAAAAGAGAAGTGAGAGAAATAAAAATTAACCAGCCGTAACAGTTAATATTTAAACATCTGCAGCTCTGCCAGGAAGCCTAAAAAACTCATTATTAAACCCATTTTCAACTATGATGAACCACATCACATTTTGTCTATTTTACCATTGAATCCTAAATGTATTTTCTCACATACTACAACGTATTACACAAATCTGGTGGCAAACCTCCACTAAAGACCAATTTGAACCTAATCTTGGCCCTAATATACTGCAGTAGATACAGATGGTTACAGAAAGGGGTTTTGAAATTAAAAACCTAAATCACAGAGGGGATCTGCGCTTAGCATCCCATAATGATGAGAGATAGATACTATTAAATATAAAAAAAAGGGCTGTTTCTGCCCATAAGGACACAAGAATGCAAAGTAACCTCGGCCTCATTTGCATGTCTGCCCTAGATTGAGATAACAACCATTCAAATGTAACTCATAAATAATGGAAAGGAGAGACTGTATTAATATGCCAAGTCACACCCCTTTAATCATACTGAGGTCCATGCTGGTGATAATGTGTGAAGAGTAGAGAAGGACAGATGTGTCTCTCTCCCTCCTCTTCTGTCCCTCCATTATGGACAATTACCAAAGAGTTATGGTTTTCTGCCACAAACATAATAGAGTGAAAATTAAAAGGCGTTTCAAAGCCTTTATGTGGCCAAGGCAACCAGATGAGACCCCTTGTCTCCAGATCATGAAGCAGACAAGGACATAAGATGTAGTTTATTCTGCTTCGAACATTTCAGTTCTGTGATGAATCCTTGAAAAGGGAATGAGCCGAGAAACATAATTAACATAACATTAATCCAATTGTCACTCTTCTATTAGCTTTACTTTGGTCTCAACTAAACCCTGAGGGAAATATCTGGCTCTTTGGCTGCTTAATACTGCACTACACTCAGCAGTTAGTCGCTATTTGCGTCTGCTGTTTGGCATTGGCAGGTAACATATAGTGCCTTTTTAGTTCGTGTGAACCAAAACATCGAAGTTGCACACTGGAAAACTCAAACAGTGAGCTGTCTGATGAGAACTGTCTGTGGCTTTGTCACCATGAATGACCCCTCTTACTCACTCGCAGTCATTTGAGCCGATGCTTAAATAAATTATTGATGAAAGTCACTATAAAGCAGATTAACAGATATTTTTTCCTCTTGACAACATACTTTACAAGCTGTAAATGAAAACACTGACATATAATCACACACAAAAGCTCTTTTCTGGTCTCTAATAATTCTTTATGGAAATTGTTGCCAAATGCAGTGTTTCCACTGTTTGCTAGTCACTAACTTAGTCTGTCATTTGCTGCAGAGTAGATAAAGGCTGGAGCTTTTTTTTCATGAAATCAGCTGCTTGTTTTGGATAAGAATTGCTTTAATAAGACTGGAACAAAACAGTAAATTCTGCAAGCTGAAAGAAAACCCAACAACCAGTTCAAAAACACTATTAGCACTCCAAAGAGTGAAGGGAAACTGCAGAGTTTGTGATAACTCTTGTGTGGGATGGTTACTACAAGTGAACCCTTTCACTCTATGAACTGTCAGATAAACCAGTGTTGATGTAAAAATAGAGATTAGAATAGTTTAAACTTTTGCATTTACTTTTTTTTAACTATACCCAATGTGACCCTTTCAGGCTTCCTTTGCAAAATGCTCTCAGTTCATGTTCACATTAAGGCCACAGCCTGTCACACTGATCATGTGGTAAGTTTCTGCTACAGATTTAATTAGTCCTTAGCAAATTTAAACAGACTCCTCAGCAAATACAGCTCAGATTCTTCCAGTCTTTCTTTTGAGCTACAAAATTATCTGCACACTTTTTTTTTCAACTTCACTTCTCCTCACACTACACCAACTCAAACATGTGCCCTCAAAGTTCGTACATCGTGTGCCGATACCGTCTATCTACTTTCTAGTTCCCATTATGCTTCCTACATGGTGCCAGCATGTGAAGATAAGCTTTTAGCATGAGCTGAACATGCTCTGTGGCCCGTGTCTAATGAGGGCAGACCAAGCGGGTGACTGTGTGCGCTGTGATCCTGGACCTAAACAGTTACACCACCCTCTTGTTAATCGCTTCCTGTCTATACTTCACTCAACACATTATAAAAGAAAGGGGAAAAAAATGGAGTTAGTCATAGATAGAAAGAGCGTGATGAGAGCTCCATAATTGAGATCTAAATAGCAGTGTAGAGATGGTTGACTGTGATCATTGTGCACTGAGAAAGGGATTGATTGTTGGAATTAGAGCATGTGATAACATCGACAAGAAGTCATTTTCTCGTCCTCTATCTCTCTCTTACTTCCCTTTCATTGTATCTCTTTTGTTTTTCTCTATGGGTCTGTTGTCTCTTCCACTATCACCTCTCTCTTTCTATACCCTTCATCTCCTTCTCCATCCTCTGACCTGCCTGTCTGCCTTGCAAAACAGATCACAGCTGGTGGGTCGGAGCTCCCAAATGTGTCAATCAATATCCTGCTCACCGCGTCACCACGTCTGACTGAGGCCCTGCAGACCAGTGTGCTCATAAATGGACAACAGAGTGTGTTCGCTGTGTGCTCTTTAATGATAAGACTGAACCAAGAGGATTTGAAATGTTTCACAGATTAAGAGCTGATATGTGATAAGTGACCCATATCCAGTGTTAAAGATCACTACTCTTTTGGATGTTGAAAGAGACAAAACAAAAACAAAAGGAGAACAGAGTGGGTTTATAAAAAGCAATATAGTGAATTTAAGCATACCAGCTGCACTCATATTTGTATTAATTCAGTCAAGTTGAACCCTGCGGAGCCATAAGCCTCAGGGGTTTTTCCTCCTACAATCGAGCTATGTTTCTACTAAATATCCATGCAGCCCATTTTTAAGCAAAACATTTACCAAAATAACCATTTAAATTTCCATCTGCTTCGCAAAAGAAAATGACTTCCCGGATTTAAAAATAAAGCTGCATCTCCAAAAATAACCCCATGGGAAATTCTCACAAAGTGACATTAATGATGAGTAGGCCGGAGTCGTTACCGCTCGTGTGATGCTGGCTGCAACTCGTGCTGTCCAACAGTGAAAACAAAGAAATGCATTTGGTGATATTGTGATGCACCGAGTTAGAAGCAAAACCACAAAAGAGGCCTTGTACAAGAGAGAAGTGACAGCTCATGACATTTATGGAATCTTACGACAGATGTTTTGAAGACAACATTTCGCAAGCTGATTTCTAACAACAATTTTGCAACAGAGTCACTGAATCATTTTCAGGGATTATTATTGTTTACATCAAAAAATACAGGAAATACACTGACAGAAGCTGTAATATTTCATGCCGCTGTGATACGGAGCTGTGGACAAAACATCTTTCTGTATATAAAGAGTTCCATTGGTGGTATTTTCTCTTAAGTATTTTTGAAACCATAAAATTCAAATATTTGAATAAGCAGGATGTTTATGTGCTCTAACAGAAGCTGCATGCCCTGTTAACCAGCTTACTACCAACAACATTAACTCAATGTTACTTCCGAGGCCCAGAAGCAATTAATTCACTGTGTGATTAGTGGTTACATTAAACAATAAAAGAAAAACTGAAAAAGTAGTTTATATTCACACTTTCGCTGTGTTGTATTTCCTCTCTGTGTGAAAACTACAACTGTGTTTGTAGAGTTGGTAGATTGGATAATGTGAACAATTCTGTATCAGGCCACTCTTTATTAGATTAGAGAGAGTGTATTCCACAATCCAGCCCCTTGAGTACAGCATACAGCTTTATGTTCACCAAACGCACTAGTCGAAAAGTCCCTATACATGCTTTTGTAAAATTAAAATTAGAACATATGAAGTGAGCAGCTATCTTTTACTAACTCGCAACTCATTTAAACACCTTTTACATAGTTCTTGTTTTAAAATAAATTAGCCCAAAGATTGAAAGTCAACTGGAGATGCCATTTTTAACCTGCTCAAGCCTGATTTAGTTCAATAAGAAAGCTAGCCTCAAGTGATAAAATCTGCAGAAGCATGTGTGATGATGATTGACAGTCTAGGAGAACAGGATGGTAGGGAAATTACACTGGGGGCTTGAAAGAAGAGAAAGACGGAAGAAAGAAGGATTTTTGGCTCTGAGACGAGGAGGATAGATGGAAATGCAGGACGCAACACTGAAAAAGACCTTTGGAGACAAAAGAGACTATAAAAAAGAACTGTAGATTTTCCCCCTTTTAACTCAATGCCAACACTGAATCGAGAGCTGTCTGACTGGACAGCTGACAGTGCCTCCAGTGGAAAGCTAGAAAGGCTCATCGGGTAAGAGAGACAGCTGATTGTGGAAAAAAAGACAGTGACCTGACTAAGGTGGGGAATAATCCATACAAACAGCCCTCCAAAGATGGAAAAATACACCTGAAGATGAAGATTAAATCACACATTCAAGTCTGATGCAACACATAGGGAAGGGCGCTTAGATTATAAGCTTGCTAGCCTTAGAGATTGGATTAATCACAAGCCTGGGGTTGCATAGTAACATGACGCTAACAACAGGGTTATTTTAAAAAAATCAAAGCTCAAATGAAAATATTCCTAATGAGTTTATGATTTCAACAGCATTTCATTTCTTTGTTTATCTCCTTTTATTGATCCCACTGCTGAGGAAACAGTCAGCACAGAGATTCATTAATGCTAAGCTGATCTGACTTAATGCATAATGGATGAAGTAAATAGATGCTGAATATAATGCCAATCAAACAGCGTGGGTAAAGACTTCTGGCTCAAACGGGATCATTGTGCTCGGTATGAATGAGCTCCTCTGACTAGAGGCACTGGAGCCCATACTCTCAGCACAGAGCTGGAATGTACAGAAAACACTGCAATCCTGGAAGCAAGCCTGCAGGCGAGCCCGGAGCCAAGGCTGGGGCACTAACGAAGCAGGAACAAGAACAAGAACGAAGAGAAACACTGACATCTAAGATTAAAATAACAAACTTCCTCTTTAACTGATAACGCTTGAACTGACACTGCCTTTTCTTCCTCATTTCTGACCTGGGTGTCAAAAATCCTCTCTAAAATCTTTCTTCATATTTTAACCCACAGCGCCTACAGACAGAGTCATATGCTTTTCTATACGTCTGCATTCACATCCACTAGCACAGCACTTAATTCCACCCGTCCGTGTGGAATAAAGTGTCAAACAGATCTGGCGTTTCTGGTCAGTGTCGTGGGAGAGTCAGCAGAAAGACGAACCTCTGTACACAGAGAGGACAAAGACGACACGACCGCAAACCACGCCGATGACTGCTATGCAGGGCATGACACAGCAACTTCTCTGAAGAGTTTAGACAGAGAGAGGGCAGAGGAATAAAATTATCCAAGAAGTAAGTGAGAGAGAAAGGAGACAGGGAAGGTGAGGAGGAAGAACCCCATGATGACGAAGACCACAGCTGCTGACAGAGCACAGCATGAGTCAGATGTAGGGCATGGTGTCTACACGTTTCATGCACAAGGACGTGCTTACATATACATTCCTGTTTTGAAAATGTGAGGACAAGCATCACTGAAAGGAAGTCAGGGTTCTTAGAAGCAGATTGTATAATTTTTGTCCTCACTGTGGTGAAGCCCTTTAGCACTCCTTCCTCCTTTTAGCTTCTCTTTTGAAACAACATGCTCTTTTGTACATACCTGACTCCTGACAGGTTCACTTCCTGCTTAGCAGAGATACTGTGGGAAGATACTAAGACCTTACTTCTGTTTCTCAGTTATGATCAAATATTCACCCCAGTTAACAACAAAAGGTAGAAGATTTCAGGAGAGGATGAAAAGAAAGAGAATGTTGGTGTAAAGAACCGTAAATCTTCACACACCTTTGCCTAATTAAGCAAAAGTCTGTTTATTTAAACATCTTAAAGATCTGCAAATCTGGTTCACATGTTGCCGTTTGATTAATTAATGACTAAAAGGCTGATTTTCTCTTATGAAAAGCTACTAATGGGATTTGATAGGCAGATCAGTGCAGTGAACAATCAGATCAGTGCAGTGAACAATCAGAAGCAAAACAAAACCCATGCATTCCAAGACAACTTCTAGAGTGACAACAGCACGTCTAACCTTAACAAGCCTACTATCTGATTTAAATTTGAGCCCTGTAAACTTCCCCGTCTGTAAGCTCCAAACCTGCTTTTTTTTTTTTCTCCACCTAAGCTTTCCGGATTTGTTGCAGGAACTTCCTTGATCCTAGAGGAAGCCCCTCAGTGGGATCACACACAAGCCCAGCGAGGTGCCTTGTTAGTGGAAGGCCTGCTGAATGAACGGCTGCCTCCATCACAGCACAAAAGCAGGATCCCATATCGCCTCTGCCACTGCCTGCCTGCATGTGAAGTCAGGCTTAAGCACGACAGAAAATATATTGTTGCAGATAAAGTTAATGGTTTCAACTGCAGAGAGATAGCTAGCAAAATGAGTTCCACGCTGCACACAGCAGAGATATTGATTAGGGGGATTGAGCCCACAGAAAGAAGCATGAGACTTTTATTCGAATGCTAATAATAAAAAAGCCATTATTAGAATGATTTATTATTTTCATAAAAAATACTGACAAACCTTTTTCTTTGCTGATGTTAGGAATCGAGGCAGAGTGCAGCGACTACAAGCAGCTACGGTTACACATCATCAAGAGATTGCATTACAGCTCTAATGATAAGGTGACTTGTTTACCTTTGCAGTGGGTTAAGGAACAGAAAGCCACAAATTGTACACACATGCACGCACTCATGCAAGCATTTGCACGTTCGCGCACGGAGTTGCATATTTTCCCACAGCTCACGGTGGACAGCTGAGGCCGATTATGGCAATCAAGCCAAACAGAGTTAACTGAAATCAGCAGCAGTAGCCACTACATGCCCAAGTATATATGTGTGTTTGATTGTGTATGTGTGTGCATGTGTGTGTGTGTGTGTGTGCGTGTGAGTTACAGAGCTGAAGTACAATTTTGGAAACAGTCTGCAGCTCAGAGGTTCAGTAAACAATGCCTTAAAGAAAATTAATAGTCCCCTCCAGTCAGTACAGCTCCCATTGCTTTAAGTACCCCAAACACACGCACACACACACACACACGCAGGGTTCACACATATGTATAACCACTGCTGCCACACTTTGCTACAGCAACCGCCAGATGAACACCTTGTGGTGAGATCCGGGGCTTGTCTTTCGCGATGTGTGCTCCCCTCTTTGTTAACCATCAGTCTCAGCAGGCGACGTGTGTTTCTGTGTGTGCGTAGAATAGCAAACAGCCTCTCAGTGTCTCTGTGGTCATGAACCACCCACATTTTGTCTATCAGCCCAGTTAACCCAGAACCCCATGGCTGCATTGTGCTACGATGGATACAGGGCACCACTGCTGAGTGTTAAACCGGTCTGAAACGAGAGAAGCACTAACCTGAGTGGAGGGCTGCGTTCTGTCAGAGCGGCGAGGTGGAGTCCAGTGAAGAAATTTAAAAATCCACCGCTGGACTAAACTGAAGGGAGCTCTGCCTCCTCTCCCTGCCCTCTTTCGCTTGCACTGGCAGGTTCAGGCTCGTGTTAAACTGCTTCCTCGCTGCATTGGTTGCATCCTCCCTTCCTTCCCTCTCTCTCTCTCTGTCTTTCTCTCTACCTCTCTCTCTCTTTCACACATACACACACACTTGCGAGCTCAGTGACAGACTGACTCGCCCTTTCACTCAACCCCCTGTCTCGCCTTCTCTTCTTTTACCCTTTCCTCATTTCTCTCTCTATGGCGAGTGAAGATAATCACATTCCAGCGGAGATGAGGCATATGGTGGGAGGGAGGGAGGGGGGACGACACTCAGCTCCAGAGTAAAGCCCCCTCTGTTTGTGAGTGTGTGTCGCATGGACAATCAGTCCCATTGTGTTGGATAAGGGGAGGGCCAGTGAGAGGGGAGGAAGCCAATGGCCATACTCATCTGCTGTCCCTGCTGCTGCCGGTGGCTACAGCAGATATAGGTGCTGAGCGTGGTATAAAAAAAAACCCACCCCCAGAAAGAGAGAGGAGAGGGGGACACAAGAAAGGCAAGGAATCTGGAGAGAGAAGATGATGAAGAATTGATCTGTGTATGTGAAGGCAAAAACAAAAGGCTCATAGAGTCCCAGTTATCATTTTTCATCTTCAGCATTTCCCAGTAGCTTGTGTGATATGCTTTGAACTCCTTTCATGTAGGCTGGAGGTGGTGGGAGAAGTGGAAGTAGCAGCCACCCACCCTTTTCCCATGACAACAAAGTCAGTGGCTACATCCTCCAAGGAGTGGGGGGGTCTATGAAGACATATCTAAGAAAGGTACAAAAAGACTGGACAATTTTTGAAACCAAACGAAAGCCAACATGGTCTGCGGAGGTTTCAAGTCAAAGTAAATTCCCAAAGTCAACTGAGTCAAATTTGAGTCGAGTCTAAGTGTCATCACAGCGAGTGTCATGTGCCCTACAGCATGGTAAAATAAAGTGCTCAGCAAACTGGACGTTACTTGCAAGTATTTCAGTTTTTTGAAAACTACGTTCACAACAGTTATTGAGTTAATGGTACTTACAAGGTAATACAAAGACTTTACATTTGAAAATGGCACAACACTTCAGCACCTCCACCCTGACATGCAATGACTGTCGCAATGCCAGATTGTGTGTGAAACAACCCTCAGAGAGCATGACACTGCTGGAGTTTGCATTCAGCTCAAGCTGTGTCTATGTACAGCTGTAGGCTTTAGACTCTTGTTTACTGCCTAAACTTAAAACATGAATGTTTTTGCCTGCTTAGTCTCTGTCCAGTTCAAGGTAACTCAAGTCTTACATTTACACTTCTTTGGGAAGCCTCTAAAATATCTCAATTTCAGCAACTGAAGGTTTTTTTTAGGGCAATGACATTGCATATTTTTTCTTTCCATATTTTGGGATTGAAATGGTTTCATAATCTCAGGCACTCTTACAATCAAACCAACATGCAGAGCTCCAGCTAAGGGAATAGAATAAGATGACACCACAAATCAGTTCCACATACTACCTTGAAGGTGACAGCAAAAGAGTCTTTTCAAAAATAGTTGATATGGATGTAGATAGACTGTAGATAGACCTCTGTTGTATTTGGTCGGAATGGCCGAAGTGTTATCACGGTGAGAAAAGCGCTCAGTTGTTCTCATGCAGTCAGACCCGTTTGTGAAAATGACCTACAGGCACAGTTAAGTGTTACATTTGCACACAGACAGAAGTGTTGCTTTCACAAGTTGTGTGAAGAAACATGCTGTCGGTTGAATATAATGCAAACACAGTGACACCTCGGGCACTCGGCCGTCTTTATGTCAACAAGCTTCATCATGTCCATTTATTTTCTAATTCACAATGGCAGCCATCATAGTCCTGATCTCCTTTCTCTCCTCCTCCCTCCCACTGCATCCATCATTTCACTCCTTTGTTTCTCTTCTTTTAACTGTACCTCATGATTTATTTCTTCCTTTTTAACAAGCTCCTTCTCACTGATCTCTATCTCTCTATTTCTAATTCAGCATGGGGCTATTAATACTTGGTAAAATGAGTCAACACAACCTTTATTGTTGACCCCTTACACACAGATGCTCATTAAAATGAATTCAGCATGTGAGTCTGTGCAGACCT
Organism: Ctenochaetus striatus; assembly: GCA_034780835.1. Lineage (NCBI taxonomy): Eukaryota > Metazoa > Chordata > Actinopteri > Acanthuriformes > Acanthuridae > Ctenochaetus > Ctenochaetus striatus. Next base: position 19,309 of record JAUZTA010000028.1, on the reverse strand, counting down.
CATCACACAACACAGTAATTACTGACCGGAAGGCTGAGAGAGGCATAACTATATCCAGACCTCACCATCAGAAGTGGTATGTGTACTGCATGTGTGTCTCTGACGACTGTTCAGCGTGAAGTGTGAAACCACATGCAGGAAGTACGGGTGTTACAGAAATACATACATTCAGTCTCTTTACGGTCCTTTCACTGCAAAGCCACACCACCAACGGGTCAGTAATGCTGCCTTAGGCTCACAAAGCCTGCAGTTATGCTCATACGCATACAAACACACCCACTAACACACACAATCACACTCACATGCTGCGTTCTAGGACCCATTACAGCAACAGTTAAAAATCTGACATTAACAAGCAACAGGAGAGAGAAGCAATTTACACTAAAGGTATCATAAATTCTGTATTGCTGATATCAATTACCATAATTCTGGTATGGTGATGTCCTTACTGAATACTGATTATCAAATATAAGGTTTTCAGTTTTCTTTTTTTTTTTTGCATGCATTGAATTTAGCTGAATGTAACTCTGGGGGAGGAAATCCATAAATCTGTGGTGATGTTGTTAGCATCTAACACTAGACACAGGGGTTTAGGACCTAATTAAGCAAAGTAGATTACTGTCCTAACCAAATGTGACAAGTGAGGATATTAGAAGAAGCCCCCTAACAAACCCAGCATTGCATTTATTTTATTGCACCGTCCCTGTCAGCTTTTAACCTAATTGGTTCTTACTTAGTTACAAATGTGCCAGATCTGTGTAACGTTGGTGAGACTGTTGCACAGTAGGAGAAGAGAGTAAATGTGACAGTAAATGGCCCAGCAAATTACACACATATGGGCTCTTAAGGTAAAAAATGTCACTATTGTCTCAAAAACACTCACATAAATAATAGAAATGATGTGAAATAACAGGAGGATATTTTTTTTTTACTATGACGTGACCTTCAAAAGAATGTCAGGCATATTGGCTGAGGTGAACATTTGAAAATTATTTTAGCAAATCAAAACTCTCAAGAGTCAATACATTTATTGATTATCATTACAGGATGGCCTGTTGTTTCCATGGTGACACATAACAGAGGCACTGTTTCTTAGACAGTGAGTAATGGACCTGTTTCAGTAATCACTAGACAATATGCAATAAAACATTGGCACACAGGCATATTTCATGCCTACCAGTGTATAGGTTGTATAAATACTTCTTCATGCACAGAGTGGGCTCACGTAACACACACACAAACACACACACACAAGGAGGCAGACAAATGAAAGCAGAAATAGAAACATGCTCACAAATACACACCGAGACATGCAACCAAACACTCAATATGCACGCTGTTTGGTGGTAGATAAGCCCTTCCTCGCTGCTTTGCAACCACAGATCAATCTCTTGTCACATGCTGTGAACATCAGCTTAAAGAATATTTCTGTATTTCTGCACACACACACACACACACACACACACACGTACAAACTCTGCCTAATTTAACCTCCCTCTGTTGGTACCCAGTTAAAATTCAAAAGTAATGAAACACATCTTTTAAGACCACCATGTTAGATGCTTTGTGCCCCTTATTTTTGCCAAAAATCGAGTTCTCCTCTTCACACTTGAACGACCCTGAGGCTCTCACATGCCAGTGTGCACACACACACAAACCCCTGACAGTCTGAATGTACTGCTAGCAGAGTGGATATTTTTATCTTGCAACAACCGTATGAAGTCTAATTTATGATTTAAATGGAAGTTTAATTGAATTTATAAATATTCTGTACAGTTAAAACTTTTGTGTCAGATTAAAGTAAAAGAGACCTTTTTAATATTACACAAAAGTACTGGATCTATTGTTTATGTAAGAGCGTAGATTAGTGTAGCTTTAGGGCACTAGTGTAAAGAATGACTTTTAATTTTAGTGTTAGGCTAAAACTTAAGTCAAAATAACTGCAGCTCAGAGATTTCAAAAATCAATCCTGGATGGTTCCTTCCTCCTTTTTGTGTCACCGGAGAGGAGAGCACATTCAGTCTGGAAGAGGAAATTTATGAGTCTGGTCTAGTTGTTAGCATCTGACAGTGGACACAGTGATTCAGTGACTCTCCAAACCAAAAATGATATCAAAAGACACCGACTAACAAAGACATTTTTTTTTAAAATTTATTCCAGTCTTCTGTCCCTGTCAGCTTTTAACCTAAGTGGTTTCCTTTTTTTGCTTCAGCAGAATGGAGAGAAAAATTCAACCTGTCAAAACCGCTCAACTTTTTCAGCATTTCTCTATTGTGTCCGTCGTGTATTACTGAGAAGAAACACCAATTCATTTAGAGTTCAAAGGATTCAAATCTAATTGATTCGGTTGGCTTTTAAACTTCACTTGGTGCATTGCAAATGGTCTTCTTTTTTACTTTCTCTAACCCTGCTTTCAAGCATGTATCAGCATAATATATGTGCATATATTTTCTTTTGTCCTTTCCTTCCTTATGCCTCACTACCTTCCTCCCACTCATCGCAGCTACAAACACTGCCCACCTCACACTTTTCCCTACCTTCTTTTCACTGCAGCTGGCATGTCCCTCCCCCCCCCTCACAGACTCCCCCAGCCTCTCTTTCACATCCACCTACTACTCTATTACTCCACTCCAGCTCTCTCCTCCATCCATCTCTTTTCTTCTCTTTTTGGCCTGAGGAAAGAGGAGAGGGGAGGAGAGCAGCATGGCTTCAGGCCATTACCCACCACATCTCTGACACCACGGGCCTCCCACACTCACCCTCATTAATTAAATCATCATCACTCAAAAATGCATACACACACTCACACACACACACACACACACACACACTTGGCATGCTCAGACAGCATTTGAACTCTCGCTGTTTTCATTGACTCTCGCCTTCCTCCTGGTGCACCGTGCATATTATGAAGGTCAATGATGAATGATGGGTATTGTCAGCAGACACACGCGTGTTTATGGAAACGCAGATGCAAGAACAAAAGCTACAAAGACGCAGCAAACAAGGTACAAAGGCTGAATCTTCACCTTTTACAGCAGCAGAGGCACATCTCTCACGGGGGCCCAGCATGCAACGCCTCGGCATATGCCCCTGCATCACAGAAACAACCCACTTTGGACTGGTTCCCTGTAATCAACCTGGCGCACACGCCACCGTGCCATCCCTACTGTCAGCCTGTCCCTAAAACAACCAACAACCTGCTAAAATCAACCGCGAGCGATTCTCTAGCAGCACTGTGAGACTGTTACTAACACGGACAGACAATAGCATTTATCTAGACACCAGAATGATTAAACAATTAGTTTGCTGAGAGTGTTTGGAAACCATCTCAGTGCAGGAGACGCTTGGTTATTTTCATTATCCTCCTTGTCTCTCTCATCTTTCACTGCAGTAAACACACAGAATAAATCCAGCGATAATCCACCATGAATTAACAATATGAGTGATCACTGTGAGCGATAAGTACTTCATTATTTTCAAGCTCAGGGTGCATCAGTGACAATATCCCTGCGAGCATGCTTGGGTGACCATGTGTTTACACTGCAATCACATATGAGGGATTTTACAGAGATAAAGTGGTCGTTTTAATGACTACATATATGCCCCTATAAGAGTCCATTTTATCAAGTCAAGTACTATTGTTCTCATGCAATTACGACAGTCATCATCTATAATTGATCACTGCTTAGGGTCAAAAAAGTGGCAACTGGTAAAATACTGTTATGGCTGTGTGTACTGTAACGTACTGCATGAATTCCCCTGTTTACTCTGCCTGCTTGAAAAAAACATTCATTGCAGGCTTCACTAATCACATCACCAACAGGACTGACTATGTTCCCCTTTTGCATCATAACTCTCTAAAAGGGCAATCTCATTTCACAGTCTGGGCTGATTGTGCGCTCTGTTCTGACTGATGACAGGCTAGGTGGGAGGTTTAGATGCCATTTATGTCCTTACTGAAGCCACAATCAGGAACCAGCGAGTCAGACTTCTGAACTGCACATATTTTGGCTTATTTAGTGTTAGAAGGTTTAACACAGTTAGCTGGTATAATGCTGCTTACTGCAGTAGTGCTATTAGCAGAGAAACACTTGAGCCTTTATCTCTACTGAGCTACTCTCACATTTTTGTTCCTGACAGATGAAATCGAGGCTGGACCATATGATAAAATCAGTATCACAATACTTTTAACCAAGCACTTCACCGATACTGAGATGATATGGCTTATGGTGCTTTCCCAAAAAGGACTGAGAAAACTGATAAATAATAAATAGTAATGTGAATAAACTGGGTAAAGGCAAATATTAAAACAGCTAAAACTGTCTGGCAAGTTCAGACAGTTTTATCATTTAACTATAATGCAGACTTCATAACCAGGACAAGAGAAAACACTGAATGCCAGTCCAATATTATCATTAATGTTAACTCAGCTCATATGACTTTGTCAGTACATTACAGACAGAGTGGCCAGCCCGAGGCACAACAGCAAGGCTCATTCAGTGACAACAAGCCCTCAGGTGGACAAAGCCTAAATTACAGGTCACATAGAGCCTTCTGATATAATATCTGTACATCATCTGGGGACAATTCTCTTTGAAACATTGTTAATTTAATAACCAGGTAAGAATTTCTGTTTTTGGCTCTTGGAATTGAATTAAATTCAAAATTAAGATACTTTTTCACATTTATGTTATTGAAAATAACCAAACACAACCTGAGATATTGAAGGTATAGCTTTGTTGGTCTGATTTAAAAAGTGAAAAATAGGGGAGAGAGAAAATGGCAAGGGACAGATAAAGAAAAGACAGGACAGAAAAAAACATGAAAATCTGTACAGGGTATCTACTGTAGAATTTAAAAAAAGCCTGCCACAATATCAAAGCATCAGTGTTTCAGCATCTCAGCAGAAAACAACAGTCAAACATTCGCACACATCCAGTCCAAAGTGTGAACCAAGATAGTTAACAAACCGCTGGGTTTTTTTGCACACACACACTTACACATACACTCACACATACAGACACACACAAAGAATATGAAACAGCCACAGTTGCTCCGCTCCCAGCGATGCAAAAAATACTCCTGAAAGCAAAATATCAGGTGCGATAATCAACTGAGAAACTGGAGCATAAAGGAACCAATCCAATACAGCAGGTATATTCAGTTTAGTGTGATTACGGTGAATAGAACCAGCAGGTTTAGGCAAACTTTCAACATAAATGAACTTTAATATTTAAGTCTCATGTTTTAGATTTATTTTTTGTCTAAACTGCTAATAGAGTTAACTTGAATGTTCACGGGTGCAGGAGATGTTTTGTCTGTTATCATGTTACAGAATG
>JAUZTA010000027.1:26511885-26524629 GCA_034780835.1 Ctenochaetus striatus | reverse complement strand
GCGAGAAGCTGTCTGTCTGTCTGCCTGTCTGTCTGTCTGTCTGCCTGTCTGTCTGTCTGCCTGCCTGCCTGCCTGCCTGCTTGCCTGTCTGCTTGCCTGTCTGTCTGTCTGTCTGTCTGTCTGCCTGTCTGTCTACCTGCTTGCCTGCCTGCCTGCCTGCCTGTCTGTCTGTATTCCTACCTGCCGATGCAGTGGCTGGTCAGCATGTGGAGCAGCTCACAGGTTTTGGTTCTGACTGATGGATCTTCATCCTGAAACAAAACCTTGAACTGCTCCAGAAAACCTGCAGGAGGAGGAGAACCATGTGAGAACAAACTCTGCTCTTGTTTCTTTGTTCCTTCAGTTTTAGAATAAATTTACTGTTTGGCATTTCTCCTTTTAATATCACCATAAAGTGGAGTGCTTTGATAAGATTTTTTTTCATATTAATATTTGGAAAATGAGTTTCTGTGTTCAAACTATAGAAAAGAAATCTGTTGTTAGAATAAAATCCACAGCAGAAGGAAGAGAGATGCATTTATGTATTAAAGATGCTCAGAGAAACTCGGAGGAACCTCCGTTGACGGTCTGGTAGATCCGCTCCGGGTTGTGCATCAGGCCGCAGAGGGAAGCCAGAGCCCGCCGCCTGCTCGCCGCCTCCGGCCGCTGCAGTTCCCCGAACAGCAGCGGAACAGCCAGCCGGCCGAAGGCCACCGGAGCCCGGCTCGGGTCGATCAGACAGCCCGCCATGTTTCAGGTTTAAGAGCTGGTTTTAATCAAGAGTTCAGCGGGTCAGTTAGCCAGATTATAAACACACCGTTACCTAGTAACCGCTGTCATGGCGTCACTTCCGGGGTGTCCGTTCGATGTATGGCTCATCAGAGCTGATGAAGTTTCAGTGAAACTCTTTGAACCTGTTTCAGATGTGAAGACAGCGATGAGGTTCAAACAGAGTCTGTGGTCCTGAATTCATCTTCACTGTCCGGAGATGATCGATTAATCAATCAGTTAATCAATCAAGAGGGAAAAAATTTCATCATGCAGCCTGTTGTATGAGGACCAATCAGCTTCCTTGTATCTTTGTTTGATGCTGCAGAAGTGAAGTGTGTTGACTGTTTAGGATTTCTGCTCAGATGTTTTGAAGCTGAAATGCTTCTGGCTTCTTCTCTTCATGTCAGAACAGGACACACAACTTTGGATAAAGTGGGATTTTTATACCTGTGGACTCTTACAGCGCCTCCTAGTGTTATGAAAGTACAGAGTGCATCTACATTCTCATCACAGCTGTGAAGTTCAGTCCTGATTTTTACCTTTTAAATATCTGTCATTACTTGTTCAGGTTTCTTGCTGTATGTTTATTTCAGAGCACCATGACATCATGAATCCAGAGTTTCACACACTCGGCCAGAGAGCCGCTTCTGAAAACGACGTCTTTATTGAAAGAGACACAGTGAACAGAAAGTGAAGAAGGAGGAAACTGAAACAAAGACGCAGCACAGCTTTTCCTCCTCAGCATCAGAAACAACAGAGGAGAGTTTTTCTTTCCTCCTGTCTGTTTGTGGAGCGTGGAGGAAAGCTGCGAGCGGGTCACATGATCACTGAAATCTAAACCCAGATTTAATACTGAAGCCTTCAGCTGAGCGTCTGAAGCCACAATGACAAAACAAAAAGTTCAGGGTCCGTATGCCGACACTCATCTGAACAACCGAAACCAGTGACCTCAGGTCGGCTTTAATTTAAAAGGAAATAAAAAACAGGTCATTCCAGTTTGTCTATTTCTTCTTCTTCTTGCTCTTCTTGCCCCCCTCTCCCTGCTGAGAGCTGGTGTCTCCTCCTCCACTCTTCTGGGTCCGAGTCTTCAGCTTTGGGATCATCTCTGCTACATAAAACATCACGTCTTTACCTGTGGGAACAAAAGAGCTTCATGTTAAATCAGCAGGGCCCGAAGAACCGAACCATCTCTCTGACCATCAGGACGAATCAGGAAATATCCACAAACAGAAGCAGAAGTCCTGATGTTTTGGTCTCAGATCCGAGCAGCTGTGTGGAAACTGTTCAAAGAAACAACCCGAGAGCTTCTCAGAGCCTCCAGACCTCCATGCTGAACATCTGGATGTGTCACTGACAGATCCACTTAAGAAATCATTTTAAAAACAAAAGTTGATCTCTGAGGTCAAACCCGCCCACTTTGGCCTCATGTCGGCAGGAAAAACCCGGTGAGGAATCTGACCCGGACACGTGTGGCCACAGCATCGTTTTCAGTTTCATTTCAGCTCGGACGTTTGTGTTTCTTCCTGTGTGCAGGACTTACGGGAGCCGAACTTGTCCTGACAGAGGCTGCCGTCCGCCTGCTTCACCTGGACTCGGACTCGACCTCTGAACTGGACGTCCCTGTTCCACTCCCTGGGGTGCATTTTGTTCTGTGACACACACAAATATGCAACAGTGAAATCATTTGAAGCCCTGCAGTGTGTGTGATAAGTGTCCTCATCTCCGTCAGGTCCTTTTCTTTTACCTCCACGTAGACGTTGAGCCCAGCAGCCGTCAGGACGTCTCTGATCTCAGCGCAGGACGGATTCTCCACAGCCTGCAGACACAACGGCAGCCGTTAGCCTCGTCTCTGGGTCAATGACCACACGTCACACCGAGTTCACACTCCACTCTCATCTATGTGAAAGCCGTCTCATTTTTATGTGACAAAGATTCGCTGCGTTGGCTTCCACAGGAAGATCATCTGCTTTAAAAACCACAAACTGTGTCAGTTTAAAAGTTCGTTTAAAAGTTGTTCTGCTGTGTGGAACCTGATGTGAGCACGATGATCTCAGTTTACTTAACACAGAAAATCAGTTCAACCACAAAAAGGCAACAACAGAAACTTCAGTGGAAATCCTCTCAAACATCCAGCAAAGCTTTGGAAAGAGCGACGATGCTGCAGAAAACCAGACACTCAAATCTGCTCATTCTAACGAGTGGAAACATGAAGTTCTTCAGACTGACACGAGACTCTCTGATTGGACCGTTTTATCATCAGGACCAACACGGAAGAAACAAACTCTGGTGACTGACACAAGTTTACGCAGCACTTCGATGCCTCTGACATGTATATTTACGTTCTCTGAGCTCATGGAGCAGCAGATGGATTTATTACACAGTTTTTTAAGGTGGTCTAGTTTTTAAAACTGTGCCAAAGTGGAGCTTTAATGAAAATCCTGTGGTTTGTTTTCTTTGTTTTCACACCACAACTGAAGTCTCCTCCAGAAACTGGAAGAAAGCGTCACCTTCTCTGTGGGGATCCTCCGTCCTTCAGCCAGCGTCTTCTTACTGTTGATGTAGACTGGATAGATGCAGATGAACCTGAAACACATCAAAGACTCATGAGGCTCCTGCTTCATGTCTTTACGGGTTAACAGCTGATCGTCAGCTTTACACCGCTTTGTTTAAACTGAGACGATGAAGTTTTGATTTAGAAATGAACAAACCTTTAACTGTATCAGAGAGAAGAAGAAGGAAAATTAACTGTCAGTTAAACAAATCAGCCACTGAAAACACTTTGAGTTGTGTGTTTGATGGGCACTCGTCACTGTTCTTTGACTTCTCATAGTCCAAATGATTAATCAGTTCATTTAAAATATCTGACATGTAATCTCTACAATTTCACAAGATGCTATTTTAATCCAATTTCTTAACAGATTCTTGGTTTTACTGTCAAGTCTGCAGTAACTTTAATTAAACTGTGTTTTTCATTCAGCTGACCAAATGTGGCCCATCCCTCAACTCATGATTAACATAACTAACACTTATCCGAATCCATTTTACACAAATATAAGTGGTATTTTTTGTGTCCATCATCGTCTTTAGTCATAAAAAACCACATAATGTCAGTTCTATCGATGTGTGAAAGTCAAACGTTGCAGTTAAAGCTCCTTTATAACACGTCATGCTAGAGGGCTAACTTACGCTACGAGGTCCTACGGAGGGGGCGACAGGCCAAACTTCATTCAAAAACTGCGACATTTTAGCATTTCCTACTGGTTCTAAGTTTCAAAGCTTTCGTGAGACGTAACAGTATGACATGGTAGTTTTAAGGTAATATTGTGGCAACCAGCTTCTCTTATTAAAACAACATTTTCTCGGTTTAAACGACAGTTAGCTACAGTCCCCGATTCAGCTGTTGTTAGCGTTACACCGCCGAGCTTTGTAACGTTGGTGAACTGAGTATTGTTACACAAAAACGGCGCTTTTGTTGAATTAAAAGTCATATTCCTAGTTTAAATGCATGCCGAATTGAAGGATTGACCTTCTAGATCCAAATCTCTGTTTCTGTCACAATATTTATTCAGCAACATTTGCAGATCCTTCAGTTTACCCTCAGTTCAGAAATCTTCTGTGGGGGTTTACAGACTGAGAGCGAAGGGCTAACCGCCGTTAGCTTCGGCTTGGCTACGCTAACAGGCTAGCTTTTACAAGAACTCACCTCTCTTTCTCAGCGGGGTTTTCGGTTAAATGAGCCATTCTCACATGGGTTTTCCGTCTGACTGCAGATAGCAGAGGGTTTGCAGGGTAAAACGACTAGCGACACGGTTTGATTTGTGCCGTAAAACACGCAGCCATACGACCGCCTCACACGCACATCGGCTAGCTGTTGACAAGCAGACGGTGCGCTCGATTCAACGTACCGAGTTCACCGGTGTTACACAATGTTCCGCATCACCAACAGCGGCTGCAAAATGTTACAGTTTGTGACACAAACCATCAGAAAACTGAAGCTGCAGAATAATAACAGCTGTCAGATTTTTGTCACCACACATTTCATGAACAAAATGCTCAAAATCTCCAGTAAGACACATTTATAGTACCCGTATTTTATTTCTAATGAGTAATCTCTCTTAACTAGTTCGGGAGAGGTTGTTCTAAGAAATACGGAATCCATTTTCTCTAAGTTAGTTCTGAAGCAGATCCTCAGTTCAAAATGCTTCTTTGATATATTATTGAAATTTAAAACGAACTGAAGCCGAGTCTGTCTATGGGACGCTGCTATGCTTTATTTTATACTAGTTCACTTTCTGTCCACACGGCGTCGCTAGTGCACCGACTGTGTGCGCAGCTGAAATGCCCGGATGTTATTGTAGCTAGCTCTTTTTAGCAAGTCGACTAGCCGCTACGACGCCGCTGCCTTTCGCCGCTACGGTCTGTCGCATCGGGGACATTCGACCCTTTTGACTCCCCCGGCCAATATAAACTGTTTTTAACGTTGGTAACTTAACATCGGTAATTTATCATGATAGAAGTTGACTGAATAGTTCGTTAATTTTGGGTCATATCGTTTATTTTCCAACCGATTTGGCGGGACTAGATCGGGTTAACAATACGACGAGCTAAAGGCTAAAGCAGCTAGCGTTGAGACACAGGCCAGTTTGTTTTTTCAGGTAGCTAACACAGCTAGCTTAGCAGGCTACCGCGACTGTCATGGAAGACAAATCTTTCACTAAAGAATTAGACCAATGGATCGAACAGCTAAATGAGTGTAAGCAGCTATCGGAAAACCAAGTCCGGACACTCTGTGAGAAGGTAAGTTGGTTGCAGCAGCCCGGTGTATTTTGACTCTGTCGGCCTCGCTCTCAGTGTGGCCTAAATTTCGATTGCGGCTCAGACTAATTTCTGGAATGAAGTCACGGCGGGCGGCTATTTTCGCCCCTTTTCGACCAGTCATTCTGAGCTCGCAACCGTTTCGCAGTAATGTGGCAGCTAAATAGCTCTTCAAACATGATAATGTCACGAATTGGACGGTCCAACTTCATAATGTGTGTAAATGTGAACGGTTTATTACCGAACAGCCGTCGTCCGAGGACAGACCAGCCGAAAATTCGCATCTTTTACATCGTTACCAGCAAATAGACGGATCCCGTTTTCCTGCCAGCTTTGTGATAGGGGAGCATTTCAAGCAAAAATGAAGATATATATATTTTTAATTCAAGCTTTTAATATTCCTGTTTTTGTGTTGTTGTTGAGAGTAATTAGTTAATCATTTGTTCGCGGCACCATTCGCACCGCGCCCTGTCTTTATTGATCAGTCATAATTGTTGCATAAACCTGTCAAGCCTCAGTTTTCAGAGATCGGTTCAGTTTTGTTGCACCATTAAAAAAAAACTCGTTCGGTAGTTTCTCCGTATCACCGACCTGAAGCGTTTTCTAAATGGTGGTTGCAACAATGGGCTGGTTTTACAGTACAGGGAAGCTGCAGGCCATTATCTCCTGAATGTGCTGTTAGAGGAGCAATTCACGTTTTTTGAACTGAGTAAGAAAAGGTAAAGACGTCAAACCTCAGTTTGACCATTGAAACGTCCAAAACATCAGCTATATCGTGTTTGGGTTGAATAATCCCATTCTGGTAATTTGGGGAAAGGTCATGTAACGTTTAATGGTTCTTTAATTAGTCCAGAAACAGGAAAATAAACAAACTCCCCTCATAAATATTGGATTCTGTCTTTTCTGAGTTTGGGAGTTGAATATTATTATTATTTGTGCTTGTGTGTTTTTCAAATCTCATTTTTTGGCTTTTGTTCCAGTGTATCTCATTGGTAACAGAAGTCAGTTTAAGTTTCTTGCACCGACGCATGTAGAGGTTTCTTAAATGGTTCTCAGATGAAGTTGTGTTTCTCTGAGAGGAGTTAAGTCCTTTCAGCTTAAAGGGCTGCAACAAGATCACACATCATCAGAATTAGAATTCACTGTCGTCCATAGTGAAATATCAGTCAAACATTAACCATGATTTAGCAATTTTTTGCATTTTTGTCTTCAGATTTTCTGCTTTCTGGTGCATTATCACATATTTTTGTGAACCACAGTCTCCTGTGAGGTCGCACAGCCTTCAGATCTCAAAATAACCCATCAGTCTGTCATGAAGGCTAAACCTGGACATTCATGACATGAATTACTGTTTGTGTGTCTGTCTGAAGAGCTTTAATTAACCCTCTGTCTGCCTGCATGATCACTGAGCATCTGGGATAAATTTTAAAGAAAATCTTTTGAAAATGTTGATAACTAAATGATCTGTGTGTGTGTTTGTGTCCTCTTCAGGCCAAGGAGATCCTGACCAAGGAGTCTAACGTTCAGGAGGTGAGATTTTTCAGAGCAGCGGAGAAAATCAAACTTTAACTGACTGATTTCATGTGTGACCTGCCTGTCTCTGGGCAACATGCAGGCCTTCAGGAGAGAGAGATTGTCTTATTATAGAACTAAGATTTGAAAACACTGACAAGAAAATTAAAATCTTGTTGAGAAAAGAGGCACTAGAGAGAAAAATAATCTCGTCAACAGCTTTCCTCGGTTTTCATTTGCCAAAGCAAGGAAATCAGATTTTGATGTTGAACAAAGTTTCAACTATTTGATCCATTTTTTCCTCCCATTTCAGCACAACACTGACCTCCTACTTCAGTCTACACAGGTCTTATGTCTCACCTGTAAAACTCTTGTTTTAACATCGCTGGAGCAGAGCGCTGAGTAGCTAACAGACTGCTCATATTTAACATAATTTAGCATTTAGCAGCATTTAGTAGCAGGACTTGTCCTGTGTGTCCCTTAACTTCTGCTGCTTGTTGACCTAGGATGATATTTCACCCTGTCATTACACCTCAGTTCATTTGGAGACTTGGTTTGTTAAGTTTACACACTGCCGTGCGGTCACTCCTGCATTGATCTGTGTACAATGACGCAGCTAAAGAACAGCAGAACAGGGTAACAAACTGTTCACATGTTGAAATCTTCAGCTGCTGGAGGGTTTCCAAACATCAGAAAGGGAACTAAAACAAAATTGTTGCAAGCCTTTTTGTGCAGGAAGTCACGTTAATACCTGCTGTGAATTGACGGAGGACAACTTTGTTCCAAAATGAGATTTACACCCTCTAATTAGATTGATGCCTCAGCTGAAACTAAACAAGGTTTTTTGTTCAGCACTTAATGTAAATGTTGTTAGAAGTTTAGTATTGATGGTATAATGTCCTTTAATTATTTTAAGAAACACAGCCATTTTTTTCTGGATACTGACTTGTTCCCTTGAGTGTGTTGGAGCAGAAAGTGACCGAGCCTCTTTAGTCGAGAACAATATCACACCTTGTTTACACTACAAACTGTGTCTTTGCTGAACTGCTCACACACACACTTTGCTTTTTAAATGTCATTGAGTCTCCTCAGAAACAGTCTACCAGTAAGAGTATAAAAGCATCATCATAACTGTGTTCTTGATAAAAAAGTAACAAAGAAGCGGTTGAGCCACAATTTTAGTTAAATGTTCCAAATAATCAATCAATCAAACTTTATTTCTCTTTATTTCATGCAATAAAAATGCATCCTAAAGTGCATTTCAGTTTCCTTCTCACCCCCAATTCAGCAAAGCAAAAAATACGTCATAAATAACTGAACAGATATGTGAAGGAAGTGTGTTTTAAAAGCAGGAACTGAGGAGACAGAAGGAGTGCTGTCATAACTCTAATGACTTATAGTGAGGAAATTAAAGTAATGTTTTTATTTCACTGTATGATGTCCTGTTTTTGAGTCAGTCTTTATTCATGTTTCAGTTCTGTGTTGTTCATGTCTTTGGAGGAAATTGGAAACCATTTGAGGAAATTGCTGTTTGTTTTGTTCAGATTAGTGATGGGCCGAATCTCTTTAATCAAAGAGTCTTTCTGTTCAGCATGTTAATGTGATGTCACGGGGCTGAAGTTTAACGGTGACTGTAAATATACTAACCCGCTCATGTGAGTTTGTTTGATGATGTTGCCTGTGTCCTCAGGTGCGATGCCCAGTGACAGTGTGTGGCGACGTCCACGGTCAGTTCCACGACCTCATGGAGCTGTTTAAGATCGGAGGCAAGTCTCCCGACACCAACTACCTGTTCATGGGAGACTACGTCGACAGAGGCTACTACTCTGTGGAGACGGTCACGCTGCTCGTCACGTTAAAGGTAAACGCCGTCGCTGTGCCGTCTGTACGTGTGTCCTGGATCAGGCTGATGCCGAGCCGGCAGAAACGTTTACAGGGCGTCTGCAAGGATCAGAAAATCTTAAGAACTGAATTTGGCAACTAAAATTCAAAGGAGCTAAAAAAGTCTTAAAAAAGGCCAAAAAAATCAAAAAGGTATAACACTGAATTCTAAATGATATTGATAAGGTTTTCAAATAAATCTTAAATTCAACGAGATGAATCCTGCAGAAACCCTGATTTCAGTTCCTGTCTGATCAGATTTAGGATGCAGTTTGGAAATCGTACTCAGCATTTTTTGAAAATCTTTTTACCAGTCGTGAAGCACCAAAGAGACCAAAACTGTTGACACGTTCAGGCTCCTCCTTTGTGGACTCACCAGGTTTAAGATGCTGTGTTAGGTTCAGGTCTGGAACTGAGACCGCTTGATGATGATAAAAAAAGAACAGAGGACAGTTATTTTATTGAAACTCCTGAGGCCTTTTTGTTCCACAGACATGTGAGATATTAACAAGTGGCTCCTGTGTGGCCCCTAAATGAAGACAGCCATGCTGGTCAAAGCATGTGAACACAACACCACAGATACCAACAGCATTTTTAACAATTCAGATGATAAATTCTCATTTCTCGTGGCTGATGGCTCAGTTTTAAATATAAAAGGCATTGAAGTGTCTCTGCTCGTCAGATGTAACTGTGTTTCCTCACCTTGTTATTGTGATGCACCTCAGTACAGCTGAAAGGAGCTCAGCACTGAGAAATCCCTTTACTTAGATCACTAAACATGATCCTGAGAAATAAAAATGAGTGACCTGCATGAGTTATTCAACCAGCAGACAGGCAGAGAAAGAATAGTTTAATATTGTCACTTAACTAAACTTCTGCACAGGCTCTGCTGGAAGCAGCTTCACTCCTCACTGTGTCCACACAGGATGCGTTCAGGGACAGTACGTCGTCAGCAGAATTCAGAACATAACATACAGTCATAACATACAGTAGTTACATGCATCAGAAGGACAGAAAACAGACTTTAAGTGTAAAAAGCTGCTTCGAGCAGCTGCTTCCTCTCACAGCAGCAGTTAAAGAAGAGCAGCTGATGAAAGGTTTTCTGTTCTGTCGGATAGAAAAACCTGCACAGAAGCTCTGCTGAATTCAGCTGCTGTCATCTCCACGTTCAGGCAAAAGAAGATTTTCTTCACAACAGCTCAAATGCAGCAGGCCGAGTTTGTGTTAGAATGTGTTCGGTGTGGAGAAGCAGAAGTTCTGATGAAGGAGGCTTCTTCCTGTCTGAGCTGTGAGACGTTCAGGATCAAACTTTATGTTCATTGTTTCTGTGAAGAAAAGTCACACTCTTCTCTGCTGCTGTTAAGGTCCGTTGAGTCTCATCAGGTGATTGAGGCAGATGACAATTCTGGTTGTCAGCTATTTACTTTAAAAATCAGCATAACCTGTCACAAAGCTTATTGCATGAATGCACGACTCACAGGTTAACGTTGGAGATAAAACGCGTTGTAAAGTTTCAGGAGTGAAAACAAGTCGATTGATCATCACAGTGAGCTCGTTTGATCCTGTGGAAGTTTAAAACTCAAACTCAGCTCAGTGTTTAAGTCTCGGCTCTGCAGAGTCGCGAGTCCGCTGACGTTCCGTTCATCGTGACAAATCTGATAAGCAGGAGACTAAACCCGTTGATCTGGCTGCATCAGTGCATCTAAAAATAACCTCCAGTTATTTAGTCAGTCCTCTGAACTCGATTTGTTCAAACAAAATCAAATAATCACCTCGTCATGAGCTTCAGTGTTCCTCTGAGCAGATCCGCTCCGCTGATTTTGACTTCAGGAACATTTACTTGTGAAGTTTGTGTCTGAGATCATGACCCAGTGATGAGCTTTCATCAGTCCGACAGCAAAGAGTGAAGCAACATCTGAGACAACGTGTTCAGGGAGGAGAGGAGAAGAAAAACAAGCTGAGCTTTGTCAAACAAACAGATGATTGAATCGTATCTCTGACTGGTTATTTAAAAGGAATGTAATCTGCAACAACTTTCAGAATGTGTGAATATACCAATTATTGTTTCATTTCTTCATCTTTGTGCCAGAAAATAATAAATAAAAAGTCTCATAAATTGTTAAGTTCAAAGGCAAAGTTGTGATTTCCAGATAGATTTTGTTATTTGATGAGCTGAAACCTCGACTGGACATGTTTATTCATGTTTTCTGTCAGCTGATCAGCTAATGTATTCATCTTTATCATTTTAGCTCTTAAAGAAATTGTTGGTCACAGCCTCATAATTAATAATTAATTGTTCTGTTGTTTTCAGGTTCGTTTCCAGGAGCGAATCACCATCCTGCGAGGGAACCACGAGTCGCGGCAGATCACTCAGGTGTACGGCTTCTATGACGAGTGCCTGAGGAAGTACGGCAACGCCAACGTCTGGAAGTACTTCACAGACCTGTTTGACTACCTGCCACTCACTGCACTGGTTGACGGACAGGTAGGACGGTCGGCTCAAATCTGCTGAAATTAGAGATTTTTCTCTGAGTCTCGTTTCAAGTAGCAGTGAAACAGCATCATCCTGTCACGCTGTCACGTTCGTCTCACACAGGAAGTTACAGGTGTTTTTACTGCACGTGGTCTCAGGTGAACTGAGAAAGATCAAGTTTGTGGTGACTGAAAATTTGCAGCCACTGAGACAAGTTGACGTGGCCGATGTCTTTTGGTTGTTTTCCAAATTTCATTTGACAGTAAAATAAAATCAAGACTGAAATGATTTCTGCTCTCTGTTTCAGATCTTCTGTCTTCATGGAGGTTTGTCTCCATCCATAGACACTCTGGATCACATACGAGCTCTGGACCGCCTGCAAGAAGTCCCACATGAGGTACACACACACACACACACACACAGAGCCCAGGATGTCATGTTGTTTACAGTGGGAGGAAACTTTCAGATCTGTGAGATGATGTTGGTGTGCAGCAGACTTTCCATCTGTGTCTGACTCAAGCTTGAACATGTTCAGTTTCCTTAACACACTCATGTTCGCCATCTTGAACCTCGTGCATGCTGGGCTGCGTTGGTGGGCGGGGCCTGAAACCTGTGATTCATCGATTCAGAATTTACAATGATGGAGGAAAATTAGATGTTCCAGCAGCCTTTTCTCTGCACTTCAGGTCTGAGAGAAGAGTTAGTGAGTACAGTTAAGAACCGTAAAATGTTTCTGGAGGGAAACTTTTGTAGCTCTTAGATCCTTTAAAGACTGAACTGAATTACACTGATTCAGTTCAGTCTTGTGAGCTAAGTTCTAGGCCACTGTTTGTGTTGTTGGTGTTCTTATCATTTACTAGCGTGTTCTTCTGACGCAGCAGCGGTTAATATGATCGACAGGAAAGAATGAATTTAGATTGAAATGAGAAATAACAAAAACTATAATAAAGGTAATTTTAATGATGTATTTTAATAAAGTACAGTAACAGAATCCTGACAAATATAAATGGGAAGTGTTCTGTCAAAGAGCAGGAACCAGTTTCATGTTTGAAAACGGCTCATTAACGTGCAGAAACAGCTGCTCACTGAAGCTTTTAATGAAACAATCAGGAGGAAGTAGAGCGACGGTCGGGACTATTTTCAGTGGCGGAATAATTCACATCTGGTGCTTCAGTGAGTATTTATGGCTGCAGCAGTGTGTGTGGGACTGAGTCCAAGTAAACTACTGTGTGTGTGTGTGTGTGTGTGTGTGTGTGTGTGTGTGTGTGTGTGTGTGTTCACATGTGCTCTAAGCTCTCTCACATGTATGCACT
>JAUZTA010000027.1:26422533-26437827 GCA_034780835.1 Ctenochaetus striatus | reverse complement strand
AAAGGGAACCAAACTCTCAACAGTGTTTAAATATTAAACCTGCTCAGATGGAGTTTCACCAGGTTCTGGCCTAAACCCCACAGAGCCGGCAGGTAAAGAGACGCCCCGAACAGTCCTCAGGTTTCCCCTGTGTGGGATACAGATTGTAACTGGACGCTCTCTCTCACACACACACACACACATATAGTTCATCCACACACTTGGTTGTTGTTGTTTGTGTTTGTTTACTTGGAGACCCCACACACACCTACACACACACCCCACATGGGTCACTTTCATCCATGTGAAATTATCTTTTTGCAGGTTTATTGAGACGAAGAAAACATCAGATGTTCTAGTTTATAATAAATATTCGCAAAAGTAAAGTCTCCATATTGATCTTTAAGAATAATTTGTTCAGTAAAACCTTTTTCATTGTCAGTGCTGCAGCTAATCTCAGGTATTGTGCTTTCTATCTGTGAGAATTTTCCCTTTTTTACACCACAAGACTTGTTTGGAGCATCTGAACAACAGGTTGAGTGTCTTTTTAAACAAAACAAATCAACTTTACTATAAATTCAGCTTTGAGTATTTTCTCCTTTTGCACAATCCAAGCGCTGCCCTGCCCTTATTCCACTGAACATGAATCAATTGTCAAGCATGACGACCTCGTAGATTCAAAAATTGCGACATCATTATGTTTTGACAGCAGCAGAAATGTGATGACCTGTGTTTCTCTTTCTGATGTCATTCACGACCTGTGCAGTCTTGATTTCTCCACCTACGGAGCGATGATGAAGCATGACGGTGCAGTCATCGCTCGCATGTGTGTGTGTGTGTGTCATCCTCCTGGCTCTGAATCTCAGCTGTGTGAAGGCATCACTTTGAGTCGAGGCACGTAGGCTGCAGGTAGCTTCAGGCCCCCGGCTGTGCTGCCATGGCAACAGGCCACACCTGAGAGAGAAACTCATTGCATCATCACACTGAACGCAGACTCACCTGAGGATTGTTAAGGTGGTCTTTGCTCGATCCCTCCTGCAGGTATTGTAACGTTTAAGTGTACATTGACATGGATCAGGAGTGTTATTGATCAGTGGGGTCATTGATTCGTTTGTCGTCCTGATAACATTTATTTTGCACGAGGAGAGATAACAGCAGGAATGTCAAAACAACAGCTTTCCTTATGTTGGATTCCAGCAGTGGAGATAAGAAATGCATGAAAAAAGCTGTGTGAGCCTTTTAAAAAACACATAAACAAAGGTTGCTAAGACATCTCAGGCAGATTTTCACCCTAAACATCAATAAAAGCAAATGAGCCACACTCAGGGGATAAGGAAAATACTTAAACTGTTGTATTCAAAGTGTTTGGTTACAAAAAATGATCAATATTCACTTGAAGAAAAGTATTTTTTAATTTAAAAGTAAAATTAAATATCTAAAATTGAAAAAAATCACATAAAGGAATAAGCTTGGAAACATAAAAAGCTTAATTTACCATAAAAGTTGTTATAAATTAAAATTATTATGCAGGAATTCTGCATTTTAACTCCATTATATGCACGTAAACGCATCAAAGGGAGTCATCTTAAACTTCTCTCTCAGCCCCACGTGCCTATTTTAGTAATTTTCCATATGATCCTCGCTTTAGTGCAGGATTACGAGCCCACACTGGATCCGCATGTGTTTTCAAGTAACTGTTCCTTCTCTTTACGCACGGCGCTGCGTTCTGCGCTGCGCTCCGCTGCTGCGCTCGGCGGGCGGCGGTTCAGTCCAATGGGAGCCGCGGAGGGGAGCGAGGGCCGGACCCGTTACTAGGTGGGGTCTGTGGTGTGTATAAATACACTCCTCCTGTTGCTAAAACGTCCCTGGAACATCAGTGAGAACAACTTCTTCCCGCTTTAGTAACACGGTAAGTCCACTTTTCTTTCTTTGGAAATATGAAAACCTGTTTTCCAGCTTTTCAGAGTAGAAAGTTTAAGAAAGTTTTGGATGCGATGCGAAAACTTCAGATCCTCTTTCCTGCAAGGTATTGATGCAACCTCTCAGGGTGTGGTTTGGAAAAGACTGGAGGCTGTTTCTGAGTTTTATACTTGTAAAGTTTTAAGCTGGTTTACGAATTAAAATAACCATCAGACTTAAACTTGCGCTGTAAAGAGATCGTATCTTTAATTCAGTCTTTGTTAGAGTTCACTGTGTATCAGAGTTGAACGTGGGTGTGGCAACAGAGTCACCACTCGCTTTCCATTGCGGAAAACCACCTAATATAACCCCACAACAAATATGCAGAGGCTTGTGCGCCACAGGAGGATGAAGGAAAGACAAACATGTTTTTCTTTCTGTCTTTCTTCTGCTGACAAGTCAAACAGATGAGAACTCTGAATGGAATCAATAAGACTGATTACATCTTCCTTTGAAACACACTGTGTTAAATGGACTTTTAATCCTCAGCTTCTTGGTCTCTTTTGCAGACTTGTTCTCACGTCTGCATGACGTCAGCGTTGACTTCTTCTTCTCTTCTTCTCTCCACACAGACAGACAGAAACTCCATCGTGCCACCATGTCTATCATAGGAGCCTTCCTGCAGCAGGCCGTCTATCTGGGCATGCCCGATGAGTCAGTGCGTAACTCTAACTGTGACTCTGTTCCATTCGCTCAGGCCAACCACCCTGTTTTTTTCCTTTTTTCTCTCTTCCTGTGGTATGTTCGGGTGGAAAAATTTAGCAGGCAGAGAGAGAGAGATTAGAGCGAGGCAATGAAAGAGAGAGAAATGTGGGGTGAGGAATGAATGAGTGAGGAGTTTAAAGGTGGAGGGAGGGACGGCAGAGCAGGAAGATAAGATGAGGAGTCTTTTTTTAATTAAAGATCCAGGATTATAAAGATTATACAAACGACCGTTCTCAGTCTTGTGAGTGCGAGTGTGACTCACAGAAGCAGGAATTTGCACCCCTCCCTTTATAAACTCTGCAAGGAGAATAAAATGCTACTTCTGCTTTTCCCTGATTTCGTAAAATGAACGAAGGGAAAGTTGCACAAGTTTGTCCTGCATGATTTCAGACTGTGACCAAACTCCAGCTCCTCAGTCCAACAGCCATTTTTAAAGGCACCATCATGGTGTTTGGAGGAGAAATGACACATTTGTTTATGGAGACTTTTTGCATCTGAGGCATTTGAGATATGCATTTTTACCACCCACCTCATGTGAGCAGCGATAAGACTAAGTTTTCACCAAACACATTAATCCATGCTGTCTCTTAGGTCCTGAAGAACGAGGGGACGGTGACTGCAGCTCCAAACTTCAGCCCTGATGGAGACGCAGCAGTCTTGGACAAAGCCATCAAAGTTAAAGGTGAAGTAAAGACTCAAACTGGAGGCTTCTGAGCGCGTTAGAACACGTTTTTGGCTTTGCAACGTGTCTTTGTTTGAAGAGTAACATGCTGGCATTTGTTGTAAGAACTTCAACACCCTCTGCTGGCCATCATGCACCATTACAACTTACAGTGTGGACACTACAAAGCCTTATTAATCTCTTTGAATGTGCTCTCACAATGAAATATGAATTAAAAATACAATCAGAACTGAAAGTCTCAACTGAATTGTATGTTTTTCACTTGCAGAATAATAGAAATAATGATTTTTCATCACATCTTTTGAGCAGGTGTGGATGAGAACACCATCATCGAACTTCTGGTGAAGAGGAGCAACGAGCAGAGGCAGCAGATCAAGAAGGCTTACCAACAGGCCGGCGGCAAGGTAGTTATAATGAAACAAAGATGTTACTGTAATGAGGGAGACATGCTGTACATTTTGTTCTACATTTTGTTCTTTCAAACACCATGTTCACTCATTCCAGCCTCTGGAATCAGCACTGAAAGATGCTCTGAAGGGAGATCTGGAGGATGTGGTGTTGGCTCTGCTGAAAACACCGGCCCAGTACGATGCCTATCTGCTGAAACATGCCATGAAGGTACAAACACACACTCACACACACACACACACACACAGTCTCCATTAAAAGCACTGAAATACCTGTACAAATAACTGAGAAACCAGGCACATTCGAACATGATGAGACAAACCCTTTGGTCTCACCGTCAGCTGTTATTTTTGGGACGACACTGACATCCACCCACTTCCACATATTCATGCATTGTTTTCTTAACAGGAGGCTAAAAGGAGTGTTTTGTTTGAGTTGGACCGGTGAAAACTACGTGTCGTTTGTCCGTATCGACATATCTTTCCATGCATCTCTTTCTCAGGGTCTGGGCACAGACGAGGAGACACTGATTGAGATTTTGGCTTCAAGAACCAACAGAGAAATCCTGGATATCAAGAAAGTCTACAAGGAAGGTGTGTGCCAGAAAATATCAAGCCCCAACCTTCAGTTTCATCAGGCTATTGTCAGGAGAAATCAGAGAAGGATTTTAACAGCATAAAAACACACTTAGTGAAACCTAATTGTCAGATTTTAACTTGATTTTAAATCCTTGATGCTTATGTTGTGAATTCTTTGCAAAGAATACAAGAAGGATCTGGAGGAAGACATCAGGTCTGACACCAGTGGAGACTTCAGGACTGCACTCCAAACACTCTGCAAGGTTTGTGTGTGCTCACACCTGTTTTATTTGGTTCATGATGAGCGAGTCACGATGCATTTGTGTGAAGAATTTAAAAAACACACATTTTGCACAGAAAGTTTTTTAATTGCAGCACCAGAGTGCATTAAGATCTGAGGCTACATGACACACACTGTTAGAGCTGATACAGTGACAGATGTGTGTAAGAACTAAACATACACACTGTTAATACACACACACACACACACACACACACACATACGCCCAAACACACACACACACTAAGTAACACAAGAGTTATCAGTTCATGTATTTCTATTTTGGCATCTTACACAAGGCAAATGCACAATAAAATGTCGACATGCTAATCTACATCACATTTGGAACAAAGCTAAAAGCTGCATTTTGACAATATGAGAAGAAATTCAAACTTTAAAGGACATAAAATGACAAATTAAACTGATAAATTAATCTCATATTGAACCTTTTTCTTTTAGATATTAAACCTTTTAAAGCATCTTAAATGTCTTTGTTATCTATAAGACAGAACAGTTTTATTTAGCAACATATTTCTTTGTTTGTTTTTTTAAATGTTAAGACTGACAGAAACACATGTAGTTTAAATACCCAACATTTGTTTTACGATGCAGACTCGACAAAAGATGCCAAAAGTTTTAAAACAGAAATAGAGAAATTAGATCACAGATCAAATGCAGAACAGACATAAAGCAGAATAGAGTGACTGTCATTCACATCTCTGTTTGCTGTGTGTGTTTGTCTTCATCACAGGCCGGCAGGACTGAAGGCGTCTGTGAGCAGCTGATCGACAGCGATGCCAGGGCTCTGTACGAGGCCGGCGAGGGCAGGAAGGGCAAAGACTGCTCCGTCTTCATCGAAATCCTCACCAGCAGGAGCGCCCCTCATCTCCGTCAAGGTGAGCCGGCTCAGAAGAGTCAGCTTTTTTAAATATTTGTTCTGGTCAGATCTGACATTCCTCCATTTCCTTCTCTCTGCTTCAGTATTCGACAGGTACTCAAAGTACAGCAAAGTGGATGTGGCCAAAGCTATTGACCTGGAGATGAAGGGAGATATTGAAAGTCTCCTCACAGCAGTAGGTAAAGGCACAAACTTCAATTCTTACTTAAAATGGCATTTACACACTTGTTTATGCACAAATGTAAACTGAATATTTTTTAAAACCACAGTGAAATGTGCTGGAAGCAGATCTGCATTCTTCGCTGAGAAGCTCTACTTGGCCATGAAGGTACAGTATGTTAAAGCTACTTCTTTTAAAACGTAAAGAAATACATGCAGAGATACTTTCGCTGCTGCCAGAAAGCTTTTTTTTCTGACTGACTCTTTTCATGCCATCAGGGTAAAGGAACCCGCAAAAACATCCTGACCCGCATCATGGTGTCTCGCTCCGAGATCGACATGAAGCGGATCAAGGAAGACTACAAGAAAAACTACAGCAAAACACTCCACCAGGAAATTCTGGTGAGGAAACATCTGACCACTATTTTAACCAAACCTCTATGAAGAATCGTTCTGTTTTTTGTGGTTATAAACATTTCTTTTCTTTCCTTCAGGATGACACTAAAGGAGACTATGAGAAGATTCTGCTCGCTCTCTGTGGGGGTGATAACTAAATGCCAATCAGTGGGTTCAAGGCTCATATAACGAAGATCCAGCAGCAAATCCAGCTGTGGAAAATCACCAATGATCTCTTGACTCACATTGTGCCCCGTGCTCATGTGGAGAACTGACGCGAACGTCTCGACATTTAGAAGATATTAACAGCAAATGAGCAAAGATTAACATGGAATCAGCACTGCTTCAGCAGATATTTTAAAGTTATTCCATTTCACTCCAGCACTCTTTATTTCGTAGATCTGACGGCAGTATGCCTGGGGACCGACGCTCTGGGAACAGATTTGGCTTTACACTCATTAGATCCTCATATTTGGTGCTCGAAGAGAAGCTGAAGTCGCTGATCACAGGGCAGCTGCTAACAGATGTATACAGATCACCATGTGCCAATCATATTAAGTGGCAGCAGTACCCTTGAAGGAGCTTGGACATCTTGCAAATAAAAGCTTTTTATACGAAGGCTTGTCTGATTGGGCTTGATTTCTTTGCACATGTTCATACACAACATATCAGGCATGAACCAACAGATCTGAAAACCCTCACAAGGCACAGGGAACTTCATATTTGGCACAGAATCCAATGAAAATCCATAACCTTGAAGGATAATTGTATACTATAATAACACATTCAGTGTTTAAACCCAAACAATGACTGAATAAACAGTCGCATTCACATCGGGTGATAGAAATTGATCAACCAACACAAGTAGAAATTTGACATATTCTTACTGTACTTATTATATTCTAGTTATACTTTTCGTGTAACGACACAACTAAAATCCTACTTTAATATTCATGCATATAAAGCAATAAAAGCAAATAAAAATTATATATCTTTATATATTTACAGGAAAGCTATCACTTTTCATTGAATACTTGCAATACTTAGAATATAATAAAGTACATTTTCTTATCATACTTTCTATTTTTTAGGCTGACAATTTTAATGACTGGATTTTATTTTACTAATGAGAAAATAACGTGATAGTCCATTCAAAATGTGATTAGGGAGCCAGGGTTGCCAGATTGTGTGATATCTTTTTCTATTTTATTTTTGTGTGCGCATGAACCGATAAGTATAACTGTAATCATCATGGAGTTGCATATCCTTCGATATCTGAAATAGAAAACAGGAATTAATACCTAAACTTTACAAAAATAGAACAGAAATCACTTTAGTTTGCCATTTGCAGAAGGGGGATTGGTGTTATAGAACCTGGCAACCCCATAGCTCATTCAGTCCTCAACTATAAACAAGTGGAGCAGCTCCTCCGGTTTGCTAACGCGAGGCTAACCAACTTTATTCCCCAGTATGTGTTATAATTATTGTATGACGGTTACAAAAATGTTTTTATGATTGCAACTGAAAAGTCCCATAACAGTGACACGGGGTTTTAATTAGTTTTAAATCTGTTCGTTGACTAAACTTAGCATCTCGGCAAGCTAACGGTTGCTAGCTAACGGTAGCTTGTCAGTTTGGCAGCAAACTTGAATGTTGAACCTGTCATCGAAATGTCAACGATTCACAGTCCCGTTTGTGTTTAATTACAGACGAAATGATGAAAACACATGTTGTCACTGTAATATTGTGCATGTTTATGTAACTAAATGTAAGTTTTGACTGTAAGTGGCTAACATTAGCCGGGTTAACGTTTCTAACGATAACTGAGCTGCACAGAGAGGCAATAAAACAGCAGAAGAAACAGAGCCTTTTAAGGCTGCTGCAGAAACAGTGTAGACTTTATGTTTTCTGAAGAATAATTATGAATTCAGCACTAATAAAGCTGAACCTTACTCTCTGTCTTTTTATTTCAGGTCATTCAGTTCATCTGAGTCAGCCTGTCCTTTTTTATGTGCATCACCTTAACCATAATTTATGACGATGACCTGACCGATGGACCGCTGCAGTGTCTGCTCAAAAAAACAGGGTCACTTTCTGGGGGTAGATCATGAATGACAAACTAGTCTTCCTGGGCCTGCTGTACTTTGTCCAGGGCATCCCTTATGGTCTCCAGTCTTCCCTGCTTCCTGTCTACCTGCGTGGAGCTGGTCACTCCCTCACCCGCATTGGCTTCACCAAGATCCTTTACTTCCCCTGGGTCCTCAAAGTGCTCTGGGCCCCTTTGGTGGACCGGGTTGGCACCAAGCGGCGCTGGCTGGTGGGAACAGTTTCTGGACTGGCTCTGACATGCCTCTCCAGTGCTGCCCTGGCCCCAGAAGCACATATCTGGGGAGTAGCAGGAACCCTGTTGGCCATGAACAGCCTGGCCTCCGTCCAGGATATCGCCGTAGACGGGGCGGCGGTGGGGTTGCTGAAAGGTCGCGGGGAGCTGGGGCTGGGCAACACAGCCCAAGTCGTGGGCTACAAGGCTGGATCGGTGTTCGCCGGAGGTGGGCTGCTGGCCGTGATCGATGTGGCTGGATGGAGCTGGATGTTCATGCTGCTGACGTTCGTGTACGCAGGCGTGGCTCTGTTTGTGTGGGGTGCACCTGTGCTGGATGAAGAGACTGTGAAGGGCCAGCAGGCAGATGGCAGCAGGAGGGGGGGGCAGGGAGCAGAGGCCGTGAGACCGTGGAGGGTGTGGAGGAAACTGCTGGCGGTGCCCGGCACACCTTGGACAGTCCTGTATGTGCTGACATACAAGCTAGGTGAGTCTGATTTAATGAGCAAGCACTTGTATTTTTAAATTACTTCTTGAGTACTCAAATACTGCAGAGCACAGATTATTTCTACCTTTATGTCTTCACTACATTGAACTTTATTAATGTTGAAAATATGTCTGAAGCTTTCCTGCTGAAATTGTTCTCTTTTTTGGGGGCTGCTTCTCATTAATTATTTCCATTATTGCTTAATTAGTCAGCTATTTTCTTTAATTTTGGTTTATGAAATGTTATAAATGTTGACAAATGTCTGTTTTTTCAGTGCAACAGCTTCAAAAGTGTTATTTTGTCATAACAACAGTCAAAACCCAATGATTTTCAGTTTACAGTAATATAAAACAGGAAAACAGCACAAAAGAGGCCATGAAAGGAACATTTTTTGCATTTTGTTTGTTAAAATGCCAAACATTTAATCAATTATCAGAATAGTTTGATGACTAATTCAAAAAAATACTTTCATCTTTAGTTGGGGCACCCTAAATTGTATTTTTCATTCAAAGTAATCGATTACTGTGGTGCCCACGATGGTCAGAGCAGGAACTTGTGTGGAGCGGTGTTGGCAGTGAATACGTGTTATTGGATCGTACTTTAACAATGCTGCTTTCAGTAAACGTGATTCCCTGCACATTTTCTGAATGGTATTCTGGTCACGGGGAGCGCGTTGTTTCTTGTTTGTTTTCACATTGTGCAGGACTTTATTGGCAATAAAATGTTTGGTAATCTTAATAAATTTTGGACCAATTTGGAGATTAAACGAGTTTTAAAAGCGTCTAAGATAATTCTGTGTAGCTGTTACGGAGTCTGTTGTCGGGGAGAAAACATCCACCCTTAATGATCTGTGCCTGTTGGTTTACGGCCAGCTATACGCTCATGCTGTTTTCATTGTCTCGTCGTTTTCTGAACAAAGACCGAACCCGAGCTCAGGCGAAACGAGGATGGGAGGATTGTTTGAACCCCTCCGGATTGTTGGCTCGCGGAGGTGGCCGACGTTCAGGCTGTAAAATATTTAGACTTCATTGAAGATCTGCTATGAAATGCTCGATGAATCTTTTAGTGTTTGCAGGCTGCTTTTTTTCCCCCCCTTCATTTTGCTTTGAGAAAGAAATGACGTATCCCTCGTTCCTTTTCCAAATTGTCTGTTGATGTAATGTTGCAGCTTGTTGTTGTTGGCAATTGCAGACAAATGCCGTATATAATGTTAGAAAATCCTTGTAGACTTTATTGCACAAAGACCCTTCGAAACAGTGACCTCATGACTGGAAGAAAGTGTCGGACTAGTTTCCTGAAAAACAAAACAAGAAGGTTTGAGACAAGAGGATTTGATCTTGTTTTTAGCATTTAAGACGTCTGTCACATGAACAAAATCTTGCTAAGTTGAAGACAAACTTGCCTCTTAAGAGTTTTCCACCAACATAACACTGTAAAACTCAAGACTGACAATTCAAAACAAAAAATGCTAATATTGATGCAGCGGAACCAGATATAGCGTCTTTTAATTTAAGCATTCCTCTTCTTGTCCAAACTGGGGGCCTACATTACCCACGATGCAACTCCATGGCAGACGTTCATGTTGTAGTTTCAGCATTGGCTAATTGTTCTTAAGCAGAGATGAAGAGCAGGATTTACAGATTTGACAAGTTCACTTCTTTCCAACTCCATATCACTTTTATTTTGTAGTTTTTTGGCCTCATGACCTTTTTTTTCTGTGATTCCTCTGGAAAAACTAAAGGCTTCATACATGTTTTTAAACTTCATGCAGTGGCTTCATCATGAGATGAGAAATCGGTGGAGTTCTCAAGATGCTTCACTTATATGTTTCTTCTCAAAAAAGCTCAGTTGTGTTGTTCAGAATTTCTTTAGATTACTTTTAGTTAGGGCTGGGCGGTACACCGGTTCATACCGAATACCGGTGTTTTTTTTGTTTATATGAATTTTTCAGATACCCCAATACCGGTGTGTGTGTAGCGTACATAACGTTGGGAACAGAAAGTGGCAAACGTAGCTCCGCGGGTCCCACGGCGCTACGTTTGCTGCTTGCAAAATGTAGCAGCGTACGTACGTTTGCTGCTACGTACGTTTGCCACTATGTATGTTTGCCACTACGTACGTTTGCCACTATGTATGTTTGCCACTACGTACGTTTGCCACTACGTACGTTTGCCACTACATTTTGCAAGCGTAGCACGAAAATACCGTCATACACCGTGAAACCGATATAATTTTGAAAAATGCCGCGATATACATTTTAGGTCATACCGCCCATTCCTACTTTCAGTCATTCAGCTTTTAGAAATATCCAGAATCTATCAATATCCGAATAATTCTTGTGTCAAAGTTTTAACTGCTGGACACAAGATTGTTACTTATTTTCTTTCTCAATATAAATTCTGATTCCTGAACTTTATAAAAAGTCCATTCTCAGTCCACGAGAGGTTCAAGTGTCCACATCAAGACCGTGTAAATTACACACCGGGCCAGGATCGACTCACTTAAATAAAACTTTTAAAGAGCTCAGAGAAACTCTCTTCCTTCAGCGGATGAATGTAAAAACAGCCTCCTGGTATCGAACCGTGTTCGAACATCATTCTGCAACGTGAAGCTCAAACTTCCAAGTCAAGCAAAACAAAGCAAAACACATTTTTTTTTCGTGGACTTTAAACTCAACCACAAGAGCAAAAAGAAAATGCAGCAGTGTAAATGTATAGTTTACCCTGCTGATTAGGTGGAATTGTTGGAATATTTCGAGCTGATGCATGTAACTGGAGGAATTTAACCATGAGCTCTGGAGGCCGGGAGAATTTAAGAAAGAAATGTGCCACATTTGGTAAAATATTTGGTTTTATTTCGAACGACCTCGGAGCTGCAGCCGAGGCGGCGGCTCTGCGGATAAATGTGGTTCCACTCGACGTTCGCAGGATTGCGTTCACGGTCCGTGTGCCTCATGTTTGAGCTCGACTGAAGTTTTGCGAGAGCTCTGTCCCGCTGCAGCTTGGAGATTGCATATCCAAGCTGCGCCGCATTACATCATGAAAAAGCAGAGCCAGTGACTTATTCGAGTGTAATGGGCAGTATAAGTGCTCGCTCGCTCTGTTCGCCTCTAATTGTTCGCAGATGTTCTGCACGCCTTTGTGTCCCACATCTTGTAGCAGCCGGCTCGCACAGACGCCACATACAGCGCTCGGGCTTTATGATAGAGAGGAAACGTGGCATGGAGTAGGTGTTCAATTTGACCGTTGGTTCTGTTTACTGCTTTGGTTTTTCTAAATTATTAATCAGACATTCCAGGCAACCGAGAAAACAGAAGAAGTTAAACGATAAGTTGAATACTTGCAGGTTATTCCACCTTTAAAAATGATCCCCGACAACTTTGATGGCTGATCACATCAAGTATTTACCAACAATCCTGATGACAAACAAGCAGAGTCCCAGAGGAAGTGAAACGAGGAAGTGCCATCGCAGGCAAATTCTTCTTCAGCTCTGCCAGTTCAGGAAGTCTATTTTTTATTTTTTTTTAAACCACAAACTGTTCCACATTCTGTAAATAACCAACAAATGTAACAAAAATCACAGCTGGTCATCAGAAAAAACTGCTTGACAAGGTACTCAGACAGTAGATTAATCATTTAATTTGCTGCTCTTCAGGCGATTTAGCATAATTTTATGTTTTACACAGTGTGATTGATAAGTATGTGGCCTCAGCTCTCGTTACATAAACATGCAGCTCGAGTCTCTCAGTGATTATGCAGAAAGTTTGAGGTTAATTACTTCTGTGGTATTTCCGTTCTGGATAATTGAGAGAATTGAAAACGCCGGCCTTCGTGCAGTCATCCAGGAAAATGCAGATTTGAACCTTTCCTTCCGTAAACTCATCTGATTTGTCACTCAGACTGATGCATCTTCCTCAGGATGAAGGAGGAACTGAGTCGTTGCAATATTGATGGTGATGATGATGATGATCTTCATGCTGCTGTGGACCATTTTCAGGAGGTCAAAGTCAGGATCTGAATTCTCCACGACCGTTCGAGTTAATGTGCAAAGGGACTAAAATTTGTTATGTAATTTTAAAATGGACTTTCTCTGCTTTAGGCCATGAACTTATTAACAACCCCTCTGGATTTTCTGGCTCTGATTGTCGATGTTTTAGCCTTAATCATGAAAATATTTCATTTACGATGACATAAAACACAAAAAAAGCAGCAAATTCTTACATTGAAGAGGTTGAGAACCAGGAAATATTTAGCATTTTTTCCACTTTACTTGCTTGAAATATGTATTTAGCTATCAATTTAATGATTAAAATAGTTCCTGATTATTTCTTTGTCAAACTAAAATGGTTTCAGCTCATAGCAGCATCTTAACTTTGGCATCTTGAGGGGAAAAATGTGGGTTTATGGAGCAAAGAGACCTTACAGACTCTCAAGGTCGGACTAACGGTGAAACATCACTTTAAGTCTTAGTCACGCAGTTTTACAGGGAGGAAAGAGCGGCGGGACAATAACCAAGTCGGTTTGAAGTCTTGCGGGGGTCTGCAGACGGGTCAGAGCCTCCTGCAGTCGGTCTATCTCTCCGGTATCAACCCCCCCTACTCTACATAAACGGCCATGCTTTGAAGATAGGCCGGGGCAGAAACCCTGTTCTTATCAGCCATCAGCTCAGGCCTTTATCACCCCACCGTCTGATGCATGCAGGTAGTGTAGTTACCATGGTTATACACCAAATGCACCTCAGGAGGCTGCATTAGCATCGCAAAATATTCGCCCGTTACCCCCACGGAGTCTGTGCAGCGGGAGGAGGGCCGACTGACGGCGGCGTCGTCTTCGTCATGACTGTTTACACGCACACAATGCAGATATTCAGATCAAAGGAGTCCGCTTTGCTTGCATTGTCCCTCTCGAGCCCCGGCCTTCTCGGCTCGAGCCCCGCTGTGATCATCTGTTTGCAAATTCAGGGAGAATATTGGAAGAAGAAGAAGAAGAAGAAGCGAAAGCCTCCGCCTGGTGTTTTTACATCTTCACATAAGCTGTATTGGAGCCTGCTGTGTCAGACGTGGCCTCTGAAATATGCATGATTGAATGTGCTTGAGGAATCCTAATAGCATACGAGAGAGAGAGAGCACCGAATGCAGAGGACTCATTCAAAAAATCCACCCTAAAGAGGAATCTGTGGTCATACAAACATTGAATTTGGCAAAACACGGCCATAGCTGCTGCAGCTGTAACAAACATTCGATTCATCGGTCCGGCCAAAGAAAATATGGCTTGGAATGCAGCTTTAATCAATTCAAGCAAAGCCGGGGCCCCCACCACGTCCTGTTTTGCCAAAAAGGGATTAATTTAAGAGACGATTTTCTTCAGTTTTTTTTTAATGCTGCCACAATCCATCAGATCTCGCACTTAGACTGATGTTTTGAGTGATAAACTGCGATAACTCGGATTAAGGCCGTGCAGATAAAGAACGAGAGCAACAGTGGGAGGTTTTGTCTAAATTCAGACTGCGCCGAGTCCTCTGTGTCGAACAGTCTTCCTCTGTGCACCCCTGCAGTTTATTTTCATTTGTCTTAAAATAAAGTTGTTGTTGTTGAGGAGCTTTATGCGCCCTCCCCACCCCCACCTTCCTCCACCCCTGCAGTCCCCAAACCCTCCACCACAAGGTGTTCAGTGAGCTTCAGTGTTTTTAAAATGCTCGCGAGCTTCCTGTTTCAACACCTCGGCGTACACGCCTTGAAAAACATCAGCTCTCCTCGCCGTGGAGGTCGTGTTTGCCAGCGTGATGGAGAACAGATTGTTTCGAGGCTCGAGCAAAGATCTCCATATGTAACCCCCCCACCCCACCTCACCCCACCCCAATATTATCTTTGATTCTGTACCATAAATAGGTCTTCCTCTTGGCCCGACCTTGGGAAAAGGAAGTGGATGATGAGCATGCCTGACTCCGGCCGAGTCCTGGTTGAGTTTGAGCTGCTGCGGCTGGTGGCCAGATGTGACCAGATGTGGCCCATCACCAAAACCACCCGCGCTCCCTCCTATACCTTCAGCGTGCGACGTCACTGCTCTCTAAATCCCTCGAGCATCGACTGTATATCACAACGCTGAACTCAGTCCGGCTCTGTTTAGGTTAACTGGCTTCTCTGAGCTGAACAGCTGGATTCTGGAAAACTGTTTTCACAAAGTCGGTTAAACTCTGGGTTTATTCATCCATCTGCTAGTTCTTAAATACAAGAGACATCATCTGAATCTGTGAGGACAATTTTAAAATGGAAAGTAGTTCTATCTTATGCTACTTTTATTTCAAAACATATTCAGACTTGTTCCTGATGTTCGCACGCCCGTCTTAATGGAGATGAAAACTTAGCAGTGTGGAAGTAACCTCATCCTGAGTCGTAACTTCTTCTAGAGGAGTCTCAGTCTAAACAGTGAAGAAAAAAGACAGTG
>JAUZTA010000027.1:26198185-26208885 GCA_034780835.1 Ctenochaetus striatus | reverse complement strand
TACGGGTCGCACTGGGAAAACATCGGCTTTCAGGGTAAAAACACTGTTACACTCAGTCAGTGTGATCACACACATTCAGGTCTGTGGATTGTGACACTGTGTGTGTGTGTGTGTGTGTGCGCGCTGCAGGTACAGATCCAGCCACTGACCTACGTGGCACCGGTTTCCTGGGACTGATGCATACTCTGTACTTTGTGATGGACCCAGAGACTCTGCCTTTAGCCAGAGACATCTACAAGTTATCACAACACCCAACACAGGTATGACCGGCAACGTGAGCATTCATGCATGTGTTTTCTGTTTTTGTCAGACAAACACTGAAACTCCTCCCTCTCCATTCGTCCCGCTTT
Source organism: Ctenochaetus striatus (assembly GCA_034780835.1). NCBI lineage: Eukaryota > Metazoa > Chordata > Actinopteri > Acanthuriformes > Acanthuridae > Ctenochaetus > Ctenochaetus striatus. The sequence continues at coordinate 26,208,535 of JAUZTA010000027.1, read as the reverse complement.
GTGGCCGACTCCGACCTCAGTTCTTCCTGCAGAGGGAACTGGAGCAAAAATGAGAATTTCCCCTCAGGGATCAATAAAGTAAACTACAAAACGAGCATGTTTGGGGACTTGCTCTTGAAGCTTTTATAAATATTCCTTGTGGTCTGAAATTTCCTTGTTTATTTTCTCCGCTTTAGAACTTTCCATTTAGTGTGATGTCAATCAACATGACCCGCATCGCTCTGCAAGTCCTCAGAGAGGAAGCCTTGTCCAAGTGAGTCACTGGTCCTCAGCTTTTCATCGTGTGTGTCGCTCTCCATCTATTTGTTGTGGCATCGCTTCACATCGGTGCTCCTCTCTGTCTACCAGGGAGTGCAATCGTCGCCAGCAGGTGGTTGGTGTGCTGAACGAGTTCTACGTTGCCACGTATCTGCACTTGTACCAACTGTGGAAGACGCAGCAGAAGACCATCGCTGACTCTGGCTTTGTACTAAAAGGTGAAGAAAATGACATCTTTTTTTTATGAAATCATGCTTGTTTGTTCATTCTGTTGCATTTGCACAGAGTTTCTCCTGTTTTTCTATATATATTTGTTATAATGCAATGGAGAATTAACTGGTTCTCACAGCTTCCTTTAATCTAATGCCTCGAAAGATTACAAGAAAGATGCCAATCTTATGTCTGTTTGTTAAAAATGAAGCTTCAGCCAACATCCTGTTAGCTTAGCTTAGCTTAGCTTGGCACAAATTGTGGAAAGAGGATGAAACAACTAGCCTAGTTTTGTCCAAAAGCTACAAAATCTGCTTTACAAAACCACATAACTGAAAACATAGAAACGACAGGCTCAAGTCACAGCATCCATCAAGAAAGAATCCTAAGTTAGTTTTACTTTTCTGTGTTTGTGCTGATTCAATTAACGAGAAACTGTATTTTCCAAAACATCAAGCTCTTCCTTTAAATCATGAGTCACAGTTTCATGCGTTAGATTCAACACTCAGACAGCAGAAACACGGTAAAACACAGATTGTCGTCCCGGCGTGAGCCTGCAGTCTCCCTGTTTTCCAACCCTTCAGAGGTGGAGCTGTTTGCCAAAAAGAACCCCAAGCAGATGCTGCGCCGACTAGAGGTCTTCCTGAAAGAGAGGCGGGCAGGTGGAATCCCCCGTGGGACGTCGCCAGACCCTCAGGCCCAACAGCCATCTCCCAGCCTGGGGGAGCGAGGGGCCAGAGCCGGGACGGGACAGGGAAGCAAAGGAAAGGAGATGCACTTCACGGGAGTGTGTGATCTACCGCCAGACATGGAGGGAGAGGCCAGACTCATCTAAGCTAGACTCTGTGTGTGAATGTGAGTGTGTGTGAGTGTGTGTGTGTGTGAGAGCAATCCTGTTTGTGAGTATATCTATTACAAAATGTGCGAGTGGCTTCCTTTCAGAGAGCTAGAAACCCCATCAGACCCTGATCTAGGACCTGCTATCTGAACCCATTCAAACACTTCCACTCCTTCCATTCATGCTGGGGTGCTGCACTTTGAATCAGATTAAGATTGAGGGTCTTTCTGAGTTTTTTTTCTTTCTTTCTTTCTTTAATTTAATTAATATTTTTTAAAAGGAAAACAGAGAACAGTCAAATATAAAAAGAGCTGACGCGAGTTTAAAAACACAAGATGTCACACAAAAAAAAACACCAAGAAAGTGAATGAATGTTGCACTTTTCTCTGGTTTTTAGTAGCCAAATCAATAGCTGCCAAATTCTTGTGATTGATATTTGTCCTGCCTAGTGGTCCATAGCATACACACACACACACACACACACACACACACACACACACACACATATATATGTGTCAGGGTGTGTTGGCATTGTGCAGTGTGGAGCGTTGTGTGGTTAGGTTTTAAGATGAAGCTAAGGGCAGCGTTGTCAGGCTTACTGTTATAAATGATCTGTTCACTCTATGTCGATGAGCGAGATATGAATCGGTTTTAACGCCCACTGCGGAGCAAACAGAAGATTTTTTTTCTGTCTGTATGAGTGGAGAGCATAAGATAGAAAAAAATCTGGAGAGGTTACAGGTTTTTTTATTTTTTGAGCGGTGAGCAGAGGCTGTTTTCAAACATCTCGCACAGTTGACTTTGAACGCAGCTCGATCACTTTGCATTCCTGTTAGATTGTGGATGAACTGTTCGCCGTGTGAAAGACGTAGAAGAATGGATTCAAAGTCCAGATGTGTGACTGCACAGCCAGCTGTTGGTGTACTCATGTTGTCTGTTGCCAGGGTGCTGATAGATTAGGTCTGAATATTGAGGGGGAAATATATTTTAAATAGTTTAAAAAAAACAAATGTTTTAGTCTTTCTGAAGGGACAGCCGTGAGCTTCACAGTTCTGTTTAAAAGCACTTCAGGATTTTGTTTTTGTTTTTTTAAAAAAAAGCTGTTAAAATTCCATCAGAAACGTCTGAAAAATCTTCTGACTTCTCAACTTTCGGCGGTCAAAGCCAAAGAGACCGTTCAGAGCAGAGCGTTTGGTTGGCTTCGTCCCGGCTAAAGTCGAAAAGATCTGGTTTGAGCTTCTTTCTCTACATTCCGTTAAAAAAAAAGCATGTGATTGTAATTTTTTCTCTTTTTTTTTTTTGACCTGTTTAAAAAAATTTATTCCAGTGTGTGAATGAGTGTGTGTGAGTGTGTGTGAGTGTGTGTGAAATGACTGAGCTGATTTTAATGAAGGGTGCCTCTCTTCGGAGACGTATGGTACAGTATGCAATCCCAGCTCTTACTCAATGATAATCAATACGATAGTGCTGTGTGACGATAGAAATCGTTCCTAACTTCAGGGTTTGTACGCTTGTGCAAGCAAATGTGTTTGTATGGACGTGTGTGTGTGTGTGTGTCGTATGACAGGAACTGACTACAGATGGGGTGCTTTCCTCTGCACACAATAAGCCAGCTTTACTAAGTACTTGATCCATCAAGCTGCAAAGACGGTACATTTTGTCATATTATAAAAAAAAAAAATGGTACACAACATTTCTGAGGACAGAATTTATCCCGACAGACAGAACACTTTTTTTAGTTTGTATTTTTTTAAAAAAACACACACTTTGGGTCTGAAATCGGCTGGTTTCTGCGGCTCTGTGGCCTGTAATGGGTAGAGCTCCTCAGCAAAGCTGGTTCCTGCTCTGTGCCGACGCGAAACCGCCCCCCATCGCTGTAGTCTCAATCTGTAGCATGTTCAGGTAGCACTAGTACTGTAGCATCCTATAGCCTCCTCCTCCTCCTCTTCGTAAAGCTTGTTGATGTCACGTCTCAGTTACAGTCCGTAGTGTCAGTGAGTGCGCAAACTGTTACTACTATAGCACATTTATTTAGTATTTGCATTAGGTCTCCTTTCGGTGGACACACATTTTAGGTGGCGCAGTGTACGTTTCAGAGAGATGTGGGATAGGCTTGACGTGTTATTGAGCTCAACCTTGTCTTCTAAGAAGGTAACAGTAAAAAAAAAAAAAACGGTGCCTACATCCAGTGGAGCCATGTTGGATAGAGTGCTGGTCGGTCCTCGCTTCCTTCCTGTTATTATTCTAATTTTTTTTGTTTTGTTTTGTTTAATTTGAGCCGCCGTGCCACAGTAGAGTTTCTCCACTTATGTAACACAGCAAACAGAGTTGACCTGACCCCCCCCCCCATTAAAACATGCAGGCCTGACGGATTAAAAACACACAAAATAAATAACACAGGCATGTTAAATTTCAGCTACCTGGATGGTTGTGCTCTGCCATCTTTGTTCTCCACCATACTGTAAAAAAAAAACAAACAAAAATGAGCTACCGTAGTTTAGCCAACTGTTTGAGAGTGTTTTTTCGACTGAGCAGGAAAATTTGCACTGTTGTAGATATTTGATAGTGTGTGTGACGTATGCAAGAGGAAACAGGCCATCTTCAATAGCCATAACGTTCATTATCGCCCACCTCATGACACAAGCTTTCGCGGAGTCCAGTTCCCCTCCCCGCTCTTACAACAACAACAACAACAACAACAAAAAAATAAAAATAAAAAAACTGCACCACAATATAATCTCACATTTAGTTTTATTGAATTTTCCAACTGAGGAGCAGTACAGTGTACGTAAATCAGGAAGTTTGTATATAGAGAATTAATGATTGTAACTGTATGATTGTCTGTAGGGCATTATACTGAAACACATTGCTTACCTCAAGACTTAAAGACAAATCTCTCCTTTTTCTCTCTCTCTCCGGATGTTCGTTTGGCCTCTCAGTCAGACTCGATCTTTTTACGTTTCCTTGTACTTTAGGCCTTCTCTCATACCAATTGGACATGTTATATAATGTATATTCAACATCTAAAAAGCACTAAGTAATAGCAAACTAACACAAGAGCTGGTCAATGTTACGTGTATTCTATTTAAAGACACATTTATAGACACTATATAGGCCCACACATGCTCTGATGCACATCTGCAGATTAAGAGAAATCCTTTTTTTAAATCGACCTTTAATTGGCTCATGTTTACCATGTTTGAAATGGGCTGGTTTTCTTGTGGCTTCAGTGATAGTACAGTATACTTTTGCTGTGTTTAAGTGTTTCGATGTCCTGGAAAACGCTCAGAAACAATCCAGTCTTTACAGCTACAGTCACAAACAAACAGTTCAATATATGATTGTAAAGATATAGGCTTGATTAGCAGTCATAACGCGGTGTATGCTTTGACCTTGGTATATATTGAGTATCCAAACAAGGCCTGATTTATCCTCTCATATTACCAAAAGTTATATTTTCAGCCGTTGTAATAGATCATATTCTTATGCGTTGATCATCGTTTGGAAATCTTCTCAGTTGTGAAACCAGAACCAAGAGAAAAAAAAAAAAAAATATATATATATATATAAATTTTAAACGGGTTCTTGCAGGATGTCGGATGCTCTGAGAGGTGTGGTGTGAAGTTCAGCAGCAGCAGCAGCTCGGCAAATACAATCACTTCTCTCGAGATCCTGCGCTTTATATGAAGGTGTTTTACTGTCGCCGTCGTCGTCATGTCCCTCAGAGCATTTTATGACTGTACCTTGATTGTAGAAGCCCTATTTTATACTGAGAGTTATTTCAGAATACAGTATGTGCTGTTGTACATTAAATGTATTGTATGGAGAAAGCTAAATAAATGCTGTTTAAAAACTAATTCAGTTTCTCTGTGGAATCATTGAAGCATTTGTGACTTTCCTCAATTAGTTTACCACAAATCAATACACTTATACACTCTACTAACAGAAATTGATACTTCAAATGTTTAAATGGCATTAAATCACAACTTAAAGGGGTAACAGCCAATTTCACCTTTTTAAGATGAAGGAAAATGATTTCTCTAAATATTCTTTTTTGTTTTCAAAAATTTGACCACTTTTTGAATTGTTTAGGGCTGAAAAAAACATGTATTCTACTCATCAATTGGTCTGTTAATGATTTTTGTTTCAGATTATATGATTTCTTTAATGTAAAATATTCAAAAATTGCTTAAAAACCGCCATAAAAACCTCTGAAATCCTATTTAGAGTTAAAAAAATAGCAGTCTTCTCAATTGTGAAGCCAAAACAGATGGATACTTTCACTTTTCCTTTTTGAAAGTTGTTGAAAATTGATTTTCTCTCCTTCTTATACAATCAAATGATCTATTAGTTGATAAATCACCTTCTGTTTCTGCTCTATTTAACTGTTTTCAGCTGTGAGTGACTTTTTCCTTGTCTTTATGCAATGCATTGTGGGTAGATAGTGAATAACAAAAGCACACTCAAAACTAAATCATTTATTATGATGTTTTTGAGCACTGGAATATTTTTTTTATGTGTTTTTATAATGTGGAATTGAGACATCCAAGTTCTGTAATAGTCATAAAAATTAAGCTTCCCTGTTGCTGTTCTGTGTTTCACCACTAGAGTGCACACTTTGACAGATCTACAACCGAAGGCGCAAAGCTGTAAAAGGACACATCACAGGTGTTACATTATTAAAAGATTAATTTTATGATATGTAAAAAAACTTAACCTTATATAAATAATGAGCAGACACTCTGTTCGGTGGCAGAAGCCAAAGTTTTTATTTACATTTTATGAAAAACTTCAGTGCTTTTGCCTTCAAATTAGTGTCAGTTAACTCCTATGAAATCTGAGCCTAATTCTTATTTATCCTCCCTTTGCTTGTTTAGTTTTAAGCGAAGCTCGTAAGCTCCTCTAGTGCTTCATCATTAGGGCGGAGTACAGATATTGGCAGGCCGTGCAGACACTCTCTAAAGTCTCAGCCACAGTTCAAGGCTTTTCGGTCTGCGCTTCATCTCTCATCGGGGGAAACAAATTACTCAGACGTCATTGAAGCCCTTTAAAACATAAATTCTAGTACATTTATTTTCCTTGTGTTGCCGTAATACAAGGCCGCTGCAGTTACAAGGTTGAAATACTTGAAACTGATCAAAGAGAAGGGACTTTCTTTTTTTTTTTTTTTTGGTCCAGGGTCAATAAAGTTGGGATTCCTCCAAAGGAATCTTGGTGCTGTGAGCTTCAACATCTGTGCTTAATTAGACTTCGTAGCTGCAGTCCCTCGGTGCCAGATGACTGGGCTGTGGTGGACCTGCTGAATCACAAGCACACACAGGATGGAAAAAAAATGCTTCTGCCAGCATTTTTTATCACTAATCTGAATCGCAGCTCTCCGAGCCATTTTTCATATCTGCTAACAGTTTGCCGTGCTGTCTGTGTTTGTATTAGCTTTTTTTTTTTTCTCTCCAAGTGTACTTCATTTCAGCAGAGCGCAAAAAGGAGGAATTACAAAACACAACTTCAGTTATATCACTCAGGTGATCATTCAAGGGTTAATAATCTAATAAACAGACTTTTTTTTATGGTATATATCCTACAGAAATGTTTAGGTGTCCACATGCTCATGGAGAGAGAGGAGAAAAGAGCAGGATGGAGTTTTATAAATCTGTTTCCATTTGTACCTAGTGAGCCTGCTGGAATACAGCATTTTTCTCTTACTCACTCTCTCTCTCTCTCGCCTTCCCTCCCCCAACCCTCTTCCCCTCTCCCTCTCCCTCTCTGATGTCATTGTTTCCTGCCCAGTAGATGCTAAAGCTCAGCTCAAGACTTTATTCACAGATCCCAAAGTTAATGTATACGAGTGGCTCACCGCTCGGCTGATGTTGACCAACAGGAATTTACAGATGCAAATAAAAGTGATGTCAGATCCTTTAAAACACAAAGTCTGTAAAGTTTTATGTTTTCAGTTGTGTGTTGGAATTAAACTGCATGCAGGTTTTAAGTGTGAACAGTTGTAATATTATAAGTTAATTTAAGGCCTGAGGCTGATCATGGTCACTGTTTATTCTCTGAGATTATCATCCATGGTGTCTTTCAAAAGTTTGGCTGAAAAATCAAGTTTCTCATCACCACTAATGCTGACAAACTGTCTGGACAGGGATCTCCATGACATGAGAGGTCAGTATTAATTAATTGTACTTCTTAATGTTGTATAATGCTAAAAGAGAAGTTTTTGGATACTTGAATAGCAGCACCAACCTTTAAAGACAATATTATAAGACTCATTCTTTCAAATATGGGTTATGATAAATATTAGAAGTAAAAGTACTCAAGCAGAAGGCAATATGTTACTAGTTTTTCGCAAAAGAAATTATTATACATTTTAAATCACTACCTATGTGTCTATGTTTCTTGTTATATTTTAGATCTAAGATTTATAAAATATAATATAAATATAAATACAAAGATAAACACGTGTTAATGTTACAAGGCTAACATTACGGTACCAAAAATTAGCTTTATCTCAATCAATCTAAAGCTATTTCTCATTTGTTTTATTATTACAGAGACATTACAAAAAAGCACATTATCCCCCTTCATGTAAAAAGTTCAACTAGAATGCAATAAAACACAAAATTACTCATGAAACTTCTTTGTAGCATGACCACTAAGTAAGCTAATGGTGGCTAAGCTAGGCTAATATTAGCAAGCTCTTACAAGATATCGCTTTAACTGGCATTGGTGAGTCAGCTGGTTCACTTATATTTCATCTCTACTTTTTCTAGTTTTACACTTGGTTTAAGCATTTACAATTAACTCTGCATTTACACTTAAACCAGTTATTTTGCAAAACTTAGAATGACTTTAAAATGATGCGAGCCTCCATAGATTAGCTTTGTGCTAGCCGCTAGAGCAAATAAAACATTTTTTTCAGCGTATTTCTCTGAGAAAGTTTTTTTTCTTACTTTTAGGACTTAAGACTTTAAGTTTGCAAAAGAAACAATTTGTTCCTTTTGTTCCCTCTTAACTAACATTATAGTGTTAAAATAGTTGAGTTCATTCCTGACTTGACATTTTTAAAAATTTGAACTACTCATAAATGATGAAGGGCAAGTAGAGTATTTGGCTTGTAAATTTGGTGAAGCAGAGGTGTAAAAGTTAGAAAATGGAAATACTCTATTGATCGTGTTTAAGAATAAGGACGTAATCAACCACTTCCTCTTCCCTCCATCACTACATGGGAGATATTTATCATCAGGATGTTCCTGCTTCGGCCTCCTCTGGTCTCTGTCTTATGAGTAAGTAACTGAAGTGATTCACATGTTGTTTTCCATTCTTTCAGTTGGGTTTTATTATCAGGGACACTGTCCATCCAGACTTCTGTCTGGATTGTGAAATAGTTGGGGTGAAGAAAAAAGGAAAAGCATTTTCCAGCCAAGTCCCCTGTGTGTGTGTGTGTGTGTGTGTGTGTGTGTGTGTGTGTGTGTGTGTGTGTGTGTGTGTGTCCCTCTTATTGCCAGATTAAAAGGCCTTTGATTGACCTTACTGTAGTCTAAATTATCTGCTGCATTCTTCTCCACATTAGTCACATCCGTTATAGATACAACTGCATGTTGCAATACAGTTTTTTCTGTGAATTAGATCCTCCATAATCTGCACCCCTTTTGACATATGTCTGTTTTATAGTCCTCACAACCGGAGAGTGTGTGAGCTGAATCATTTTAGCAGGTGTGTATTTTAGGTGTTTGTGCCACTCTGTTGGTCTTGTCTGAAAATTTGCTCAGTTTGAAAGTCGTCATAGGAAATCCTTCTTGTGACTGCCAGAGCAGAATGAATAGGACTTAAGTGGTTGTACAGCGCTCTAAATACACTGCTTTATTCTAACATCATGGAAGAGTACAGATGACGAGTTTTTTGGACAACTGGAGCAAAAAAAACCCTGAGTTTCGGTCACTGCGTTTTGTAGGAAAGGTCTGCACAAGCAGACATGACATCTTTTTATTCATACTCACATTTTCCAATCTGATTTTGTTGAAATTCAGACATCTTATAAAAAAAATGTCATATATTTTTTATCACATCTTGATCTAGGGCGACGTTTCTGGCTCTAGATTAATCTATCATATTTCTTACTGAATTTAAATCACCTCTGGATTACCAGGAAGAACTACAGGGTGCACTTTGGCCTGCATATTCAGCATCTGAAAGGCTTAAAACACTGAACAGAGGAGGAGGAGGAGGAGGAGGAGGATGGGGGGGGGTGGCAAGGAAAACACCAAATCTTAAAAGGTTATAATTCTGTCATCTGCTCAAACAATTCCCCCGTCCTTGTGTATGCGTGCTCCTCCATGGCCTCCCCTGTCCGCCATAAGTTTTTCTCCAGAAAGCGAGCTACGCAACACGGCGAGGAAAGAGTGACAGAGCACCACGAGACCCGACGGAAAGCGAGGATTCATTCCCAATCCAAACAAGTCCTGGACCGAATAAGAATTTATGTTCTTCTCCTGCCTGTTTTCATTTTTCTTTTGAATACCTCCCTCTGATGATTAGTGGTGTTTGGTTTTGTTAACACACACACACACATACACAAAATCCCTATCCTCCCCCTCTCTCCTCCTCCTCCTTCCTCCTCTTGTTGTGGAATTTGATGTCCTGAGAGTCACTCCTCTCTCCTGCTGGTCTGCTGTGTGGTGAGTCTGCAGGGTGAAAAAGCTCTCCGCCGAGGAATTCATCAGGAGCTGCAAACGACAAGAAAAAAAAAAAAAAAAAAAAGAAGGAGTAGCTGGCTTCTGTCTCCAACCCGAGGAGGGTTCAAGCCCTGCAGTTTGGAGCCTCACCTGCCCTCCCTCGTCCCCTCCCACCACCTCCTGTCTGAGCCCTTGCACCTGTCGTGACTCGTCAGCCAGGTGAGGGGAATCCTGCGGCCTTAGCGCTGTTTTCTCAGCTGACCGTAGCTGCAGGGCAATTAGGAGCCCAGTCTATTCATTTGACTGGATTGCTGCTTTACTTTGTGTATCTCTCTCTCTCTCTCTCTCTCTCTCTCTCTCTCTCTCTATGAC
>JAUZTA010000027.1:26159005-26171503 GCA_034780835.1 Ctenochaetus striatus | reverse complement strand
CTCTGTTTATCTCTCACTGAAATGCTTGTGCACCTTCGCCCTGACACAATGGTTGAAAGTTTTATCTCAGCTTTGACCTTGACATGTGATAACAGAGTCAATTACAAAGTTGATTTCAGGATGTGATCCAGGAAGTGATTTGTAATATTTTCTAGGCACGGCAGCCAGCTCCCACCCTCAGGTCGTCACTGATTTTAATGTAAGACCTAAAATAACAGACAAAAAAAAAACAACTTTTGTTAGACGACTCTCTGCACTGTAGTGCTGCGATGGTCTACAGGTCACGTTCAGATCTACTGTAACATACTGTAGTTTTTAAGTTTGTGGAATACGCTGCATTAACAACAACAATAAAACAAATAAAATAAGTAAAACGATAAATGCTCTATGCTTTATCCTACCCTATAGGTCACATCTGTGGTGTAGGCCACACAAAGTCCGTATATTTAGGCTGCAGAGGTTCTGGGTGCAGTTTTTATTTCGGATTGTCCTAAAGCTTTCCCCTGCTACTTCAGATCTACCCAGCAATCCCATCAAAATCCCTCCCATGTTAATTATCAGTCAGAGCAATTGATCATCCTTAGCTGCGATTGGCTGGGCATGGCATCAGGCCAGATAAGAGAAGTCTGACATGGCATGACGAGCATTTCATGGTGTTTCTCCGTCTCCCACCTCTTTACATTAGACTGACAGGTGATTGGGGAGGACGGCCGAGACACCACAGAGCACCTCTCACTCTCTGACTTTGACTGATGTATCTTCCGTACGGGAGCAGCGATTAAGTTATACTTTATTTTTTTACTCTACCTGAGGAATCATGGCTCGAGTCGCAGCCCTGATCACTTTACTGACATGTGTGGTAAGTTAACATAGAAATTTTTCTTTGTAAGGGAACCTGAAACAGATAGTTTTGTAATGTGGTGAACTTAATTATAAACACTGAACACTTTAAGTCAAAAGTATAATAAAGTATAATAAATTTGTTTTTATTTACTTACTTATTCAGTGTAAAAAAACAATTTGCGGGTCTTTACAAAAATTTTATCTGTGAAAAGTGTTTAAAGCAAAAGATGGCATGAGATTTCTATTTTAAGTCAGATATAAAACTAATCAATTTAGCCATAATTTAATTTAACTAAATATCCAATATAAACTGTAAATACCGATCCAGATGTTGGTAGTAACAAAAAAACTACAGTTAAATCTGTTTTGATTTAAATGTCAGAGCAAAAGTAATATGATGCCTCAAAGTTTCAAAGGTGTTCACGTCTCTTCAGATAAAATGTCTTTGTGGTTGTTGATTCAACAGTACAGAAGTTTTTAAATGCTTGTTGTTTATTTTAAATAAAATAAACAACCTAATCTAAATCAGTAAATAAAGTAATAAAATAGAGTACACAGCTGTTTCACATTAACTGTTTGATTTGTGTTAAAAGTTAGTTTCAGGGTCCAGGGACTTTTGTTGGTATTTGTTTATGTTTAAAAAGAAAAAACAAGAAAAAAAGTGAATTAACACTCAATGAATTAATGCATTTATATTTCATAACTTAAACAATTAAACAAATTAATTTATTATTTAATGATTTCTTTAATTAAATTGAACTAATTACATACATTTTGAAAAGTACATTTGTCAAGTTGACTCTGCCTTTTTGCTAAGCTGCTCCAGTTAAAGTCAGTCTTGTTGAGACCATAAACCAAATTAAAAATAACAAAAATAAAGTAAAAACGCAGTAGTTACAGTGGTATTTTAGTGGCTTTTAAAAATATCAATAAATGAGGAAAGGCCAATAATAAAAGCCATATGGGGAATATAATACTCTTGATTTTGCTGGTTTAATACTCATAAAAATGTCAGATGTTTGTGATATTTTTAAAAATATACATTGTTGCCAATCTTAAACAAGCACAACTCATGGGAACTTAAACATACTGGAACATTTGCCATTTATTTGTCTTGCAAAATGTGCTGTGATATTAAGTGGCTGACAGGGCAAAACCCGGAACAGCACTTAAATCATTATGACACTGTTATGACATTTATGGTTTTAATTATGTAACAGAGTGTCTTTCAAAAAAATATACGGAACACGATCAAATCTTTTCTTTAGATGCAGCATTTTTTTAAAAAAACAACCTAAACCTTTTATTTTTGGTTATTATAATGGCTTTGTGATGCAATTTATTTGGAATAATATTATTAAACGTCAAAATTTCATGCTAGTGTAACATTTACAGAGTAAATTTTTATTATCGTCTGCCTTCTCTTTGACTAACATGCAACATGATTTGATTTAAAACCTTCTGTGATTATTTGTGACAACTCTGTCGTCCTTGCAGATCCTGTCAGAGGCTCAACATGAGCCGGGATACTGCTCTTTCTATGAGGAATGTGGTAAAAACCCATTGATAGAAGATCCCCTCATTGATCCTGTGGTCCCCTGCCTGGACTACAGTCCTGCTCGTCTCCTATCAGGACTTCACTACAGAAAACTCAAACAGGTCTGTAGATCCTGCTGGTTGTTAAGGTCTACTCTTAGAGGTGATATTAATACAAAATTCAATATGTGGTTTGAAATGTATATATCAGTAACTATTTTAACTAAATATTTTCAATTGCACGCTTAGTTTTTGTATAATTATCATTTTTAATCAAAAGTGGATCCGAAAGTCTTCTGTGATTGTTGCCTAGTAGATGTTTTCCCATTGGTCCAAAAAAGGCAAAAAACAAAAACCTATTAATGGAAAAAAACCACAGAATAAACACCTGGTATTGAATAGGATTGTGAAATTTATTTCACAATATTTGTAGGCACCATTTAAGTGAATAGGTAGGGAAATATTAAAGCCCTCCAGTTCGTCGTAGAAGCATTAGATCTTTGTGAGTTAGTTGAAATATTTATTGTGCACACTGATAATTACAGTTTAAACCATATATTGAATCTTGTGAAAACATCACTTCAAGGCCTCTTTTTTTGTTCTTAAGAATAGGAGGTAATCCTTTAAAAAGTAATCAGCTTTGTTTTGGGGCTGTAAGTTAATTAAAAAGCACCTTTTTTTTGCTGCAGGTGTGTCCCATGTTGGACCAAGGAGAGCAAAACACGTACGCCTGCTGCTCCATGAACCAGCTGTCATCCCTGGATGCAAGTCTGATCCTGTCCAAAGCTGTGCTGCTTCGCTGTCCAGCCTGTGCCGAGAACTTTGCCCACCTTCACTGCGTCACCACCTGCAGCCCCAACCAGAGCCAGATATTAAACATCACACGGACCATGAACGTCACTCAGACTGTCACCACCCCTAGCGTAAACGGCACCGTCCAGGTCAACCAAACTAAAACAGCCGTAGTGGCTTACCAGGCATTCATTGGCGCTGACTTCGCAGATGGTGCCTTTGGGTCTTGTAAGAATGTCAGGATCCCAGCCACAGGTGGCTACGCCATCAGCACTATGTGTGGTCGGTATGGCGCGAAGCTGTGTACCGCCCAGCGCTGGTACGACTTTCAAGGAGACTCCAGTAATGGCCTGGCTCCACTTGATATCGATTTCAACCTGATGAAAGCGGGAGACACTGAAGGAGTACCACAGGGTGTGATTCCCTACAATGGACGTGCTCTGATGTGTAATGAAACCACACAAACGTCAGATGACGCCTGCTCGTGCCAGGACTGCACAGAGAGATGCCCAGTCATAGTGTTTCCACTGCCTTCTACCCCCTTCGAGCTGCTGGGAACAGACGGTTTCCTGGTGATTTCCATCATCTTGCTCTGTCTTCTGGTACTTGCCTTCCTTTTGTATCTCTTTGCCACTTGCTATGTGAGGTCTCGGAAAAGAAAGGACGTGGAAAAAGGAAAGAAGAAGGGGAAAGGCAAAGACCAGAACAGTAGTAATGTAACTCAGCGGGTTATTGATCCATCAGAGGTGACATGCGCTGAAAGGAACAGCATGGCTGCTCAGGTTTTTCTAAGCCAGAAGTTTCAGTGTTGGGGAACTCTCATGGCCACTCATCCCCTCAAAGTAAGTTCACAGTAAACTCCTACAAACTGTAGCTTTAAAATTTAAGAAAAGTGTAGCTATTGATACGTTTTGTTCATCCCAGGTACTCCTGTTGTCCGCTATAGTCGTGGCTATCTTCAGTGCTGGCCTGAAGGACATTGAGCTCACCACCGACCCTGTAGAGCTGTGGTCTGCCCCTAACAGCCAAGCCCGTCAAGAGAAGGACTTCCACGACAAAAACTTTGGCCCATTTTTCAGGACAAACCAGCTCATCTTGACAGCGCCTGGCAGAAAAGGCCACATTTACGACTCTTTGCTGTTTGGACAGAATAACTTCAGCGGGATTATAGCCAAAGATCTCATCATTGAACTGCTGGAACTCCAGAAACGAATACAGGTAAAGAGCTGAGAATCACAGCTAACAGTGAAAAGTGTTTTTTTGAAAAATTTCATCACGGATGTCTCTTCTGTGTCATTGCTTTAGAACATTGAATTCTGGTCCGAGGATCTGAACCGCACAGCAAGTCTGAAAGATGTGTGTTATGCACCGCTGAACCCGCACAACTCGTCTCTGACGGACTGTGCGGTCAACAGCTTGCCACAATATTTCCAGAACAACCTGAAAAACATTGAAGCAAAGGTGAACATGACACAGCTGGGAGTCACCAAAGAGGTGGACTGGAGAGACCATCTAATCTACTGCCTCAAGTAAGGATCCATCAGATAACGCTGATAATCAAACTGTGCTTGCTCAGGAACTTTGAGGTAACCCTCTTCCTTCTTTCTCTATTGCGTCTCAAGCTCTCCCTTGTCCTATAAGGACATCACTGATTTAGGTTTGAGTTGCATGGCTGATTACGGAGCTCCCGTCTTCTCCTTTCTGGCCGTGGGAGGCTACGAGAGTAAGTGACCTTCAGCACCATCTTCTGCTCATGAAATATCTCTAAGATAAACATGAGAAGGCGAGTCAGGTGAACATGACATGTCTTGCTTTTTCCCAGATGACGAGTACACCAATGCAGAGGCTCTGATCATGACCTTCTCCCTTAACAACTACGCTCGTGACAACCCCAAGTTCAAAGTGGCCATGCAGTGGGAAACAGAGTTTCTTAAAATTGTCCAAGAATACCAGAATAATCCCTCCAGCAACTTTACCTTCGCATACATGGCAGAGGTACAGAACAAGCTGCTGCTGACCTGTTTTTTTTTAAAGCTTTTTTAATGCATCTAGTATCTCAAGTTCTCTTTTCTTTCTCCATAAACTCAACATTTTAAGCCCCTAATCATTTTCTCGTCTCTGGTCTCCCCCTCCATCCACAGAGGTCTCTGGAGGATGAGATTAATCGGACAACAGCGGAGGATATCCCCATCTTCATGATCAGCTATGCTGTAATCTTCGTTTACATCGCTGTGGCGCTTGGGGAGTACAATTCATGCAAACGCTTACTGGTAAGACTTAAGAGATTACAGTGTCCGTATTTGATGAACAACCTGGAAACAAGCATCACCCAGAGATTATTTAATTGGACAGATTATTAGGCTCTGTGGTCTCATTCAACCACTTTTTATCAACCACTATTTTTAGTCCAGACTACTCTGCAAGCACTCCGTTAATTCTTGCACAGTTGTTCACAGTCCTGGAGGATGAATCCCGCTTACTTTGGTGATCCCAGGGGAGACTCCTCCTACAGGCAACGTGGGTGAATGCCTAGGGTGCAAAATGGCCACGGGGTGCATCTCTTTTTTTTGCCTGCATTCCATGAACTGTAAAGCATGAATGTGAACTGAGAACACGACATGCACCTGTGGCAAAAACAGTGTAGTGAAGTCACAAACATAATTTCATTATTCATTGCAGCAACACTCTCATAGACAGTATTTAAATCAGTCTACACTTATAATAACAGGCATACTACTGTGCCTCCCTTAAACTGATATTCACAAATCAATTGGACAAATGATGAAACTAACAGAGGATAGTGGTTTTGGGGGCTTAGGGCCCCAGGGTGGACACTTGGAGATCCCTTGACATGCTACCATGCTAACCAAAAATGTTGTACATTATTTCTGCTGTTAGCTTCCACTAGGAGCATGTTAATGTTGGCATTTGGCTTTAAGCACAGTTGTGCCAAAACTCAGCCTCACAGAGCCATTAGCATTAAGGCAGACTTGATCCTTGTTAGCTACATAACTTGTTGTTTTACAGTAAATGTAAGGGAAACCAGAAATAGGGTGAGGTTCAGTGTAAAAAAGTAAAACTGATGAAACAGTGCTTATCAAAGGTATGATGAGGGGAAACTGTAGTAGTATGGCTGCGTCAGCCCGATTGTGTTATCTGTACAGTGGAACACCTCAGTTTATTGACCATGAAGATACTAAGATATGATGCAGCAAAAGATATGAGACACAGAAAAGGTTCACTGAGTTAAATGTACACATGAAATCTTATCACTGTGTGCTGTAGGTGGACTCCAAGTTTCTGGTGGGTCTTGGTGGGATCCTGGTGGTTGGCTGCTCTGTCCTGGCCTCCATGGGCTTCTACTCCTGGATCGGCATCCCATCCTCGCTGATTATTCTGCAGGTCGTGCCTTTCCTGGTGCTCGCCGTTGGAGCTGACAACATCTTCATCTTTGTCCTGGAGTACCAGGTGTGTATTTTTTTGTGCACTGAGTTGCTGATTTGTAAGATCTGTTCATCATTTTTCTGACTTTCTTTCTTCCTTCCTTCACAGAGAGATATGCGAAGACCAGGAGAGAAGAGGGAGGAACAGATCGGTCGTGTCCTTGGAAACGTGGCTCCCAGCATGCTCTTGTGCAGTCTCTCCGAGTCCATCTGCTTCTTTCTAGGTATGACATGAACAATGTGCAACAGGTAACACTGGCATTGGTTGAGTAGTTCACGGTGTGTCAGAATGGACCTTTAAGTTTCTATTCGGAGAGTTAATCTCTACTTGTGTCTCTTCTGCTACCCAAGGTGCCCTGTCCACCATGCCCGCGGTGAAATCCTTCGCCCTGTACGCTGCCCTGGCTGTGCTCATGGACTTCATCCTCCAGATGTCAGCCTTTGTGGCCTTGTTGTCCCTGGACAGCCGGCGCCAAGACAGCAACCGCTGTGAACTGGTTTGCTGCGTTAAAACATCAACCCCACATCCCAACAAGCCAACCGAGGGTTTCCTTCTTCCCTTTATGAGGAAATACTACGCCCCTGTCCTACTGCACAGCTACACCAGGGTCATAGTGGTAAGGCTAGTTTTCTAAAATCCAGTCGTGCTTTCATATAGAGATGAATCTGCTCATCATTCACAGAGGTCTCATCCGGATATTTGTTGAAATTCTGTCCTGTGTTCTCTTCAGATGTTGGTTTTCATCTTCATGCTCTGTGGATCTTTATTCCTCATGTTTCATGTGACCGTGGGTTTAGATCAGGAGCTGGCAATGCCTAAGGTCAGTAAGCACGGCTGTGTTAAAAATAAATAAATACCTGTGCAATCCTCTTTGAATATAACCTTACAAACATTATTCTTTTTTTTGCTGCAGGGCTCTTACATGCTGGACTATTTCCAGTATCTGTACAAATACTTTGAAGTCGGTGCCCCGGTTTATTTCGTAACAAAAAAGGGTTACAACTTTACCACTGAGGATGGCATTAATGCAATCTGCTCCAGCGTGGGCTGCAATGACTTCTCACTAACCCAGAAGATCCAGTATGCCACTGAAAGACCTGAGTTGTGAGTTTCCATTTTTATAATCTGGACAGGAGAAAATAACAGCTTTTAGTCAAGTTGTAGACTTTCCCCCCATTCAGAGCAGTGAAGAGTGATTTTCTGCATTCGTCCTTGTAATCTCTTTTTCTATCCTTGAAGATCCTTGAACCTGCTGCTATCGTTGCAACCTTTCGCATACTAGCCATCAGCCAATCAGATTAGTTAATGATAAACCCAGGGACATGAACGATACTCAGCAGATAACGGGTTCCTCTGACTGATTGTGCCATGCAGAACCAGCAAACACAAAATCATCCCATATAATAACTGTTCAAATGAACAAAGACAAGCACCGTGTTCTATTCACACATGTGTGTTTTGGTTGTATGATCAAGCCAATTAAAGGGAGTAGTAAAACATGCACATTTTTTCATGAAGAATTACAGTATCATGAATAGGAAAGATGTTGGACAGAAAAAGCAGAAATGTTTGGTAAGAAATATGTTAAATTTACCAGAGAGGTTCAGACTTTAAATCAAAAAGCAGTTAAAACAGAGATCCTTTAACTTTAAAGGATTTGAATATAAGCGGCAAAAGTTGAAAGGAGTACATATCTAATCAATTCAGAACAAAGTCAGTTGAGAGGATTGATTGATTTCACTCTCTTGTCTTCTTGTTTTCAGTCTGTATGCTAAACTGAGCCAACTGGCTGCTGGATTTCTTTCTTCTTATCCAACTCTCAGCCCGAAAGAATAAAATAAAAGGAATAAGAAAATGATTAAAAAAGGATAAAACTGACTCCATGTATTAAAATTGTCAGTAGCCTCTATTTCCTCTCTATCATAAAGCTCCTTTGATGGTAAAAAAAACTATCAATAGGTCAAGCAGTTCCTCTCAATGATAGTTTTTTTTTTGTGACAAGATGGTTTACTAAAAATTGTATTTTATAAAATACTCCATCTATCTAATCTAAACACTCAGCAGAACAACAATTGTGTGTTAATCAACGGATTAAAATTGGATAACTAGAATAAAAATTTACAACTGTCTAAAAAGTTCAATAAACTGTTGAAAATGAATCACTATATACACATTTTTTAAGATCTCAGTCTTAAAAAACTAGTTTTATCCTGTAAAATGCACATTTTTCTTTGTGTAGATCCTACCTAAGTATTCCCCCCAACTCCTGGGTGGATGACTTCCTGGACTGGCTGAATCCTGGATCCCAGTGTTGTCGAATTTACACCTCAGGTCCAAATACTGGAAAATTCTGCGCTTCGAGTGAAAGTAAGACCCACTCGTTCTTAAAAGTGAATTCATACTGATATGATCACATATGAAGACATTGACACTTTTTTATTAACACTCTCTCTCATGTCTCGACAGCTGCTAACATCTGTTGGGGGAAGTGCGTACCCATTTCTCTGGGCATCATGAGGCCCACGGTGAGCCAGTTCAACCGCTTCCTCCCTGATTTCCTGGGTAACAGACCTGACCTGCAGTGTCCCAAAGGGTGTGTGTCATATCTGCACACTTTTCACACCAAAAAACACAACATGAAAACATTATTCTAACAGTTCAATGTTCTCCTAACAGCGGTCTGGGAGCCTACGACACATCAGTGGTGTTGGATGAGAGTGGAGAAGTTATAGGTAAGTTCTCTCAAATCACCTTCAAGCAGTTACGGATCTTCTTTTAAACAGAAATGGTGCAATGAGAGAATTTTTTTTGTCTTCTCAGCCTCTCGGTTCATGGCTTACCACACACCTTTGACCAACTCTCAGGAGTTCACCAGTGCTCTGCAAAAATCCAGAGAGCTGGCTTACAATATCACCATGGGCTTGAGGAATATATCTGGCACCTCTCCGGACTTTGAAGTGTTTCCTTACACGTATGTTTTCCGACTCTTTCACATCATCTTCCCTCCTCAACAAAAGCTACTCTTGCTTTTTTGCTCTGGCCTTTAAATCTGTGCTGTTTGTAGTTTCTGACCAGTGTTCTTCTCCTTCCTCTTCCAGGGTGACTAATGTGTTTTATGAGCAGTATCTTACCATCGTGCCTGAAGGTCTCTTCAACATCTCCATGTGTCTGCTGCCCACCTTCGTGGTTTGCTGCCTCCTGCTGGGTTTGGATCTGCGCTCCGGTCTGCTCAACCTCATCACCATAATCATGATCATCGTGGACACTGTTGGTGTCATGACGCTGTGGGGCATCGATTACAACGCGGTGGCTCTGATCAACCTGGTCACGGTAAGAAAATGTCTATAATGGCTGCTTTAAAGGGCCACTTCACCAGTTTTTGAGTCAGGTTTATTTTACCCATCGTAAGGAGATCAACTCAACCCATAAAGATAAGTGTTTAACATCTTGTGTGGCTCTAGGGGGAGCTGTTTAAAGTTTAAAGAAAAGATGATGTCATTACAGCCCACGGTGATGTCATCAGGGTTATCTAGACTTTGGTTTAGAAGCTACAAATCTACAACAAAAAACACACATTACAAGCTGGAGATTAAAACACAAGAGTATTCTCCATTAGATTCTACCAAGTTGCATCATGGGTAATGCTGGATGTAGCGTCATTAAAGTTTGACACATATAAGAGGCTAAAAATATAGATATTTAGACACCTGCCGCTTGAATTTGAGCCATTCTTTTTTAATCTTTAATCTCTTTTCACCACCTTGATTTTAAAGAAGTGCAACAGTAAATTGGCCGGAATGTTCCTTTGGTCATCTGTGATGTTTTTAGTCAGTCAGACAGGTTTATATGGTACATTTCATGTCCGATTGTGACTTGCCCAACTTTTTTCCCACATGCACAAGTAAAATCCTTGTCTGTCTTTTGTCTGCAGGCGGTGGGCATCTCTGTGGAGTTTGTGTCACATATGACACGATCCTTTGCGCTCAGCACTAAGCTAACACATGTAGAAAGAGCTAAGGAGGCTACAGCCAACATGGGCAGCGCGGTGAGTAAGAAAACTAGAGCAAACATTGTTGATCAACCTCAAATTTTAAACAAAAATGACAGATTTTTAGCGTTAATTGTGTAAATATACAGATAACAGCTGTCAGAGTTAACTTACATGGATATTTTTTATGTCGAAGGTGTTTGCTGGTGTTGCTATGACTAACCTGCCAGGCATCCTCGTGCTGGCGTTTGCCAAAGCTCAGCTCATCCAGATGTTCTTCTTCCGGTTAAATTTGGTCATAACACTGTTGGGCCTGGCACATGGACTCATATTCCTCCCTGTGCTGCTCAGCTACTTTGGTATGTACTTTATTTGTGCTGTGCAACCAGGAAGTTTTAAGAGCCAATTTGATATAAAATTTGAATAAAATGAATTTTTTCACATCTTTATGTTTTCTTTTCCTTAGGTCCTGGTGTGAATAAAGCCGTGCTGCTGCAGCTCCAGCAGGAAAAAGAAAAAGAAAAGAAGAACCTGGAGCTGAAAAACAGTAAGCGACAAGGCTATGAGAACTTAAGCTTTGAGGAAAATGAGACAAAACAGGAGTCACACTCAAACTCAACAAACGCCCCAGAACATGAAAACAGACCTTCAAAAATGACAAAAACCCATCAGGAGGAGAAAGAGGACAGAATTGACCGTTTCTGAGCGCCGACAACAAAAACTTGTTCTCAAGCTCTGATGAGTAAAATACCTCTGCGACGTACGGGACGAGGGTGGACACAGAAAAAGCACAGAAATAGCAAACATAGAGTCATGCGTTAGGCTCGATGTGGAAATCATTAACTTAACTATGTACCTCAATCAGAAATGGACCAGTGGGACAGAAGACAGCAACACGTAGTTGTGCAATATTTCTGAGAAATGCAAGAGTGGACGTTCACAATGAGAGTTGACATGTGGACGGCCACACATCTGTCTTCACCGCAGCTGGGCAAGATTTTTGTTGTTCAATTGTGGGATTTTTAAAAGGGACGTGGATAAATGTTCTTGAATTATTC
Organism: Ctenochaetus striatus; assembly: GCA_034780835.1. Taxonomy (NCBI): domain Eukaryota; kingdom Metazoa; phylum Chordata; class Actinopteri; order Acanthuriformes; family Acanthuridae; genus Ctenochaetus; species Ctenochaetus striatus. The sequence continues at coordinate 26,159,842 of JAUZTA010000027.1, read as the reverse complement.
TTTTTTTTGTTTGTCTTTTTTTTCCTTTTGTTAAATAGATGTAATTATTTTGTACATGTGAATATTGCACATTAGTACTACTTTAAGAGATTTAAAAAAAAAACGTACGTACACTCCACTTCTACGCTCAGCATTTCAGGTTTTTAGTTTCTTCATTAGGAGTTCGGAGGCATTGCTGTAAAATGTGCAGTCGGTGAAAAAAGATATTTAATGTGTTTAAACATTGTAGGGTTTTCATAAGTTATATAAGCTACAAAAAAGTACTTCTACTCACTAGATTCTACGCCATAAAAAATGTCTCTGACTTAAAACTTGTGTATGTAATAAAATATATATGACAGATTTTAATGTTTGGATGTTTTTTTTAATTGTACCAGCTTGTTGTCCATTCAGAAGAAAAACATTTCAGCCCTCTGTTGAGCACTGAACACATAAATGCAATTCTTTTTATTTATTAAATGATTTACCTTCCACAGTTTTTGTCCGGTCTCTGTTTTTTTCCAAAATAAACGTACGATAAAACGTACGGAGATTGTGAAACCTTTTTTAGAGGCTCTCCGGAGCCAGCGCACATTTTGTGTCAATTTGTAGTTAAAATACTGAGAAAACATGATGTAAAAAACATTTTATGAAAGTAGAAAACTCGAAACCAGGACAGTTTGAGCTTCTAATTTGAAAAATAAACTTGAGCAAGTTTTTGTCCGGTCTCTGTTTTTTTCCGAAATAAACGTACGGTAAAACGTACGGAGATTGTGGAACATTTTTTAGAGGCTCTCCGGAGCCAGCGCACATTTTGTGTCAATTTGTAGTTAAAATACTGAGAAAACATGATGTAAA
>JAUZTA010000027.1:26140925-26153366 GCA_034780835.1 Ctenochaetus striatus | reverse complement strand
CTGACTAATCAGGGAAAAAAATACAATAGAGACCAAACTAATGATTAATTAAGAAAATCCTTTTCCAGATTAATTGGTTAATATTTAATAAGAATATCAGTTAAACACTGAACAAGGCTGTTTAATTAAAACCTGACATTTTAACTTTTTGTCAATTAACTATTATGAGTAAAATGCTTCACAGCAGCCTCATAATCTGTGAGAGTTTAGAGCCGTTGACGCTTTTCATTTTGTGTCAAAACATGTTTTGATTCTTTGATTTCTTCACTCGCCTTTGCTCTAACATTTAATATTTAAACTCATGTTAGACCTGTGCAGCTGTGGATCTCAGCTCTACCTGTGTGCTGTGTTTTTTACCGCTACAGGGGGTCAAAACTCTAAGAGGAGGGAGTGACAGGCACCTGTGGTTGTAAACTCACACTACAGGGCTGCAGGAGTCAAAGCAACGCAAAGCATCTGCAGGCATAAGAGCTGCAGGTGCTACTCAAATGAACAGCAGCAAGGACACGTTTGTCTGGATTGTCTGGTTGCTAGGAGCTACGTCTCTACAGAGGAGGACACTGGGTATGTCGACCCACCACGGTACGAGTGACCTGGACAGCCTGTGGTACGGACTTAAGACGTTTGGTTCTGGACAGGTTCGCCTCCTATCTGACAGCCTGACGGACACGAAAAAGAAGGTGCACAAGAAAAACATCCACAGCCGTCAATGTCAGAGTGGACGGAAACCGAAAGACTAACCGAGGTACAGACAGCAGCACAGATGGAGACATGCTTTGAGTTTTTTACTACGATGAAGAAACAGAGATCTTTCCGTTCAGGCAGCAATGAACATATCATTGAAAACAAAAAGAGACTCAACACGTTGATGTGGAAAGAGCAAGAAAAGATGCATCACTGTCCTGCTTTCTGTGCTGACTTTCTGGCTGACTTACCTGCGAGGCGTCAGTCTGGAGTCCAGGCTGCCGGTCTTCATGGTGATGGTGTCGGTGAACAGCACGTCTTTGGCAGGTGAAGCCAGAGCTTCGCTGTGCGACAGAGATGGGTGTATCCTCTGCTGCTGCAGCCTCTTCAGCGTGGCGTAGCCCAGCGCGTCGCGTGGGCTCGTGTACATGAAGCTACAGTCGGCCAGGCTCTTGATGGTGGTCACCGAGGGAGACTTGAGAGACTGCGCCCGGCGTGGGAGGGTGTGCGACGAGCCCGGCGGTACCAGAGAGACAGTGGAGGACTTGGACGTGGACATGTGGTTGGTCTGAGCCTGGGGGGTGAGTGAGGACAGTGTTTTGACAGTCTTGGCTGAAACCACCGTGTTCAGGCTCACGCAGTCGGACGAGTCCGGCTCGGGGTCGGGGTGCTCGGGGTTTCCAACGGTCTCCCTGGAGGGGCTGGAGCTCATGGAGCTAATTCCGCTGGTTGTGGTGTCCGTGTTAAAGCTCTGACTGCGGCTTTTAAACTGAGTACCTCCGCCGCCACCGCCGCCTCCCCCGCCCCCTCCCACGTTACCTCCACTCGACGAGGAACCGCCGTCTCCTCCCGCCAGACGCTCTCGGCTGCTCTGCTCCCTCTCCCGGCTGGGGTGCTCCACGACCCCGTGCCCTCCCAGACCACTGAGTCCCAGGCCTGAGCCCCCTCCCCTGGCCAACCGGCCGTCCACCAGCTGCTCCTCAGAGCCCCCCCTGGTCCCGACGAAGGAGGTCTCCAGGCTGACGGTGGGACTCTTGGGCATCCCTCTGCCGTTAAACACAGAGGTGAAGACGTCCCCTTGGTTCGGGCTGTAGACGGAGGGCTCCGTCACCGTCCTGTTTCGCCTCATGCTCCCCGTCTTCAGTTCAGTGGGGGTGCGAGAGCCTGATGAGGTCTTGGGGTCGCTGGTGGAGCGCAGCTTCTTGCTGGGGAGGGACAGGGAGTTGAGGAAGCGGGTGCGAACAAAGCGTGTGGAGGCCAGGATGGTGAAGGGGCTGCGGTCTTTGACTGGTTTGGGGTGAAGATAGAAGGAGGACTCGTCTGATTGGTCGAGGACGTCACACTTGTCGTCGTCCAGGATGTACATGTCTGAAAGCAGAAAGAGTGGATGAAGAACACAGTCAGACCTTTACAGGGTGAAAAGTTCTCAGGTTATGTTTATTATATCTGTTTGCTGCGATGATTCAACTCTCCGACTGTCAAATGCAAAGTGAGTCCTGCGTACTTGGCTGAGACTCGCTCTCGCTGTTGTGGCGCGAGCTGGTGGACTCGGAGTTCAGACTGAGCGTGCTCGGCACTGAGGAAAGTTCAGAGGTCAGCTGTGCGTCGACCTCTTCTGGAGTGACGGGCCACAGCGTCCTGCGACTGTGTCGGACTGCGTCCCAACCGTACTGCTTCAGCACCTCGCAGCCCTGCCGGGTCTTAGAGATCACGCCGAGCACATAGACGCACGTCCTGCAGGCGGGAGGGTTGGTTAGTTAAGACATTCAAAGACATTCAAATAGATTCTGTTAACCAATTAAGTCAAGTTTTGAATGTTTTTTGGTATTAAAACATAAAATTAGACTCTTAGGGCCTTTATCATTAAATCTGAATTGTTACTTTACATGCAAAAATGAAAAACAGTTTTCAGAAAAGCGTTTTCTTCCACAACAGTCAATGAATAATTCCATTAATCAGTTGTTGATGCAAACTTTTTATGCATATATGTTTTAATCACGATGTTTGCTGATTTCAGCACCAGGAGACAGCGAACAAATGTGATTATGTGATTGGTTTCAGTTCAAAAGATCACAGATTTAAGGTTTATGTGAGCGATTTAGTCGATGAAACATCAGATTATGTTAAAAAAATCAACATCATCTAAGCAGCACATATAATTAAAATATATTCCTAACCTGATCTACTCCTTAAAAGAATAAAAATCCGTTAAAAATTGAAAAAGATTCAGAGGATGAGCTTACCCTCGTACTGACAGCACCTCACAGTGCTGCGCCAACGCGAGGATGTCAGGAATGACGTTCTCCTCCTGCAGGAGATTCAGACCCCAGTTTGAAGAGCCAATGTTGCCCTGGAAGAAAAAAAACAACATCAGCACCGTCAGAGCCTTTTCTTTTAGTGACGAAGACCTGAGGGGACATAAACTGAGAGGAAGTGACACCGACCAGGGCCCAGAGGGCAGCCTTCAGCTGTTTGATGCCCTCCCAGGTGTCCAGCATCGGGGAGCGAACCGTGTAGCTGAGGTCAGGAACCACACTCTGGAGAGGGAGACGACAGACAGGACAGACATGAAGAGAAGCTGCTGGATCTGCACAACCAGCTGATCCTCGGAGCAAATAAATGCAGAGAATGAAAGAAGCTGATGTAGTTACCTGAGCCTCCAACAGATGGCAGCCCGTCTTATCGTGGACCAGCTGACCGTACAAGTGCACAGGGAGATAGACATTTGGTCTTTGTAACCTGGAGACATAAGCAGAGCATTAATCACACACTCTGCAGTGTTTCCTGCCGCCCATCAGGTGATGACAAAGTGCAGCTTCTCACCTTTGGTTGCTGCGTCTGACGTAGTTGTCTCCATCAACAGGTTTGCGGTAGGTCGTTAGTGCTTCGTTGAGCTGCTCCTCTATCAAGTCCACATACTTCAGGTTGTATTCCTGCAATTCAGGAAGCATTTAAGTGACACAGTTAAACAAAAACAGTGGTTAAGAGTGTGGCCTTACAGTAAAACAGCAGCCAAATATGACAACTTATACAACTTATACTGCTGCATGTCAGAATCCTGAAATACCTTCTGCCATTTGTCCAGCTGTTTGCTGACGTAACCCCTCTCATTGAGATAAGAGAAGCCTTTAGGAATGGACAGGAACCTAAAAGAGCAGAAACAAGAGTGTGTTTAGGAGGATGTGTTGATGCTGCTGCAATACATGAAAGACTAAAACATACAAGGTGTGAAAAAAACTGTTTCTGTTGCACAAAATCAGCGCTAAACAGTAATGTGCATGTAGCAGGTTCAAGCAATAACTTTTTTAATGAGTATTTCTGAGACCAGAGAGCAAACAGCAGTCTTCACAGTGGAGCAGCTGTGATCTCTAAGACTAAAGCTGATGCATCAAGTCAGGAGAAAATTCAAGAGCATGCAGAGAGGACTGTTTTTTATAAGAGCAGTTCTTAAACCGTTTGACTGCATCTCATAGATAAACTGTTTGCATGTTGTTGTGGTAAACACTCACCTGAGGAGCAGCAGGAGGCCCTTGTCTCCCAGGTGGGACAGAGCAGGTTTCAACTGGATTAGAGCGTGGAGGTTGGCCTGTGAACGCAGAGCAAGCGAGAGTCAGACAACAGGAAGTCTGCAACATGGATGTATAAGAAATACCATCCAACACAACAATATTTCAGCACTGCATCGTTAAGTATCCACGGACACTTTTAAGCAGGATAGGAAAGACTGCATCCAAATCTGACAAACAGACATTAAGATCTTATGCGCTGACAGCGCTGTAAGTGTTTTCAGCAGTCACCTTGTCTTCACAGGCCTCGTCCAGTATGTCCAGAGCCTCCATGGACACAGCCTTGCTGTGGTCGTGGAGCTGTGTGACCAGCAGCTCCATTCCCCAGCTACTGAAGAACTCCACGCTGGCACGCAGCAGCACGCGGAGGTGTTTGGTGGCGTACAACCTGCACGGCTGCTCGGAGAGAAAAGCATTGTGGGAGAGAGAGGGGACATCAGGATGATAATAGAAGATGATGTGAGTGCAGGAATGATGCAGTGATTAGGAACGGTTTAACAAATAACTGTTTTTTTTTTTAAACGATTTTTGGAAATGATTTTGTCTCTTATGACTCTATAATTTAATGCCTAAAGTTTAAATTGATAACTGATTTTGTGAAGCTGCCTTACATCAGTAGCAGCAGTGAGGATCTTGGAGAGGATCACTCTGGCCAGACCATCTCTGCTGTAGTCCAGTGTGGATACAGCGAGCTTCAGCACAGCATCCTGGTTCTTCACAGAGCACAGATTCAGCAGGCTGCAGAGACACAAACAAAGGCGTTGAAGCTCAATTACAGCATCAATTATTATAGCATTTCTGACCTTTAACAGGTAAGTAAAGAATAAATTTTTTTCTGTACGCTCACCACTGAAACAGGCCACATTTCTCCAGCAGTTTGACTCCTTGTGGGTGTGCAGAAAGTGTTCCCAGGAAGAGGAAGTAGTGTTGGCTGAGTGTGGTGAGCAGGCCGTTACTCTGCAGGCAGCGCTCAGGTTTCAGCCCCGAGGACGAGGACAGCCACGACACCATGTCCCTCACCAGGTCCTCCAGGTAACCCTGACCATCCTGGAGACAGTAGACAAGAGAACAAGCAGGAGAGGTGAGTTAGAAAATCACAAAAGGTAAAAACGAGAATGTGTGTTTTTGTGTGAACGTGCTTTCTTCTCGAACCTCGTCAGAGTCCATGAGGAACTCGACGAACTGGCAGCCGACTACAGTGAGCTGTCTGGCCTTTGAGTGATCCAACGCCAGCCCTGCGTACAACTTACTGCTGGGCTTATAAAAGTACAGCAGCCTCCGCACAAACCTGCAGCAGCACACAGGAAACACACAAACAAGTGTTCAAAACATAATGTCCAAAAAAAACTACATCAATCTGCTCTGACCTCTGATGATATGAAGGAGTCTTACTTGTGCATCTGTTCATCTTTGTTGTTCCTGAGGTTTACGTTTGGCCACTTGGAAAGAAAAAGAAACCAACAGTTAAACCAATGAACAGGAAAAAAACAGAGAATCTTGTGTGGTGATGAATGTGAACAGTCTGACCTTGAGGATGGTGGCAATGAGCAACCAGTTCCACTCCAGGTTCTGCTTGTGGTTGAGAATATGACTGTCTCTCAGGTTCATCATAAGTGCTTATTCTGTGTCCTGAAACACAAACACAGAAAACATCAAAGTGACGATGCAGAAGAGGAAAAAGAAAACATATATGCTTATATTTTAGCTGTGCAGAACCAGGAGCACGAACTAAAAACACAATCCTGATAGCTTTTCTACAGCTTTGTTTATTTTTAATGACTGAAATGATCTCATTTCCACTGTGAGAAACAGCAAATTTCTACTAGAACTGCAGCAAACTCTTAGATGTGTTAAATTAAGCTTTAAAGAAACACTGAAAGCAAAGTGAATCAGCTGGTGAAGCTTCATCACAATTGTCTTCTTAACAACTTCACAGCTGTGTCGCTGACACATTAATCATGTGTCCTCAACACAGGCAGAAATGAGAAACGACACCATGTGATCCTATTAAACTACATTTATGTGTCGCTGAGGCACAAAGAGCAGCGAATTCATCTTTACCTTAATGACATAAATGTCCCTGTGGACTCGTGAGTGCGACTCTCTGCGGTTGTGCGAAGACACGGACTTGCGGATGATGTGATCCAGATAAAGACTGTGTGGTTTTAAGCCTTTCTTCTTCTTCTCGTGGAAACGCTTCAGATTGTTGACCGCTGCACTCGCCCGACTGGAACGACAACAAAAACATGTCGGAGATGTGTTTGCAGACTTAACACACATTCATTATGTGTTTTCTGGTAAACTACTGATCAGTTTGTCTTAATGAGAGGGATCAAGTTAAGAGATAAAAGCAGAGTATTGTGTTAGGAGCTTCATGTCTGCATGTCTGCATGCACTCACAGTCGTTTCTGCTGCGGGATGTCAAAGGAGGCCGCCATGTTGATGAGAGTGGGAAGGCAGTGCAGGTGGTGACTGTGGGAATGAGGAAGGATGGTGTTCGCCTGAACAAGAGCAGAGCAGGTGGAGAGAACAGAGAAAAAATGCATTTAGTTTTAAAATCACAACATCTCAGTTGAATTAGGCTGCTTTTCTTAAAAAAAGACACATTTTCCTGACTTGTACCATGTTTTATTCTGCAGTGACACACAAGCACACACATTTAGGGCTCATCTCCTCTTAACAATGCAAAAGTAAATTCAGCATTTCAATCTTACCATGTGCAGAAGTTCTCCCAGTAGGATGGTGGCTCTGACAGCAAGCTGATCATCAGTACTGGTCACGACTTCAACGAGACCCTGCAGCCACACAGAGAATATTGTTCACTGACAACGTTTAAAACCTTAAACTATTGAGTACAAATGTACAGCTCAATGCAAAATCTTTCTTTATAAATAAGCACTTTGGTGCAAAGGTTGAAAAAAATAAAAAACACACTAAGTGCTCTCACCTCTAACAGCCCGCTGGTGATGAAGGCAGACAGAACAAACGCCAGGTAATTGTCCATCAGATCAGGCCTGATGACACACAGAGAAAAAAGCACCTCATGGCTCATGCAAACATAGAACTGACAGCTGTTTTGTTGATTTTTCTTTGACTTATTCCTTTTTTTTTAGTGTCTAATATCATCTCCCACCTGGAACGTGCCCGATGGGGAAGGATGACTTTGGCCTCAGCAGCAACAAACCCATCCGACAGCCTCCAGGTGTCCTGGAACCGAGCGGGATCTGAGGAAGACCAGAGCACAGGTTTGTCTTTACTGTGTGTGTGTGGGTGTAAAATAAGGACCTGTGGACTATTTTTCTGTGTTAAGATGCTTTTTGTCATGACTACAAGAGGGCCACATCCAAAAAGCACGAGATGCAACAGATGTTTCGCTCACCAACACTCAGAAGACCTTCCATGAAGTCTTGAGTTGCGATGGGCAGAGGAAGCCTGAATATCTCATATAAGACCTCCAACAAGCCTTTCTGCAGGGCAAAATACATCAGAGCAATCAGATGATACATAATGTGATGCAGCACAGAGCTGCACTGTCAACACTTAAATGAGCGTGCTACTTTAGTCCACAGACAACAAGGGTTAAATTAGAAAACATTCATCTATATGAGCCACAGCTGCCTTTGAGTTTATCTTAGGGCTGCACAATCGACAATTCCTACAATCAAAAGAACATGGACAACTGCATTTCAGATCAAGCGCTTCTTAACCATCTGCCAGACACCAGGGGGCGATCCAGATGTTTTGGGTTCATTTTTGGATCTTCCTGCTGTGGCAGTTCAGAGTCGAGGGGTAACAAAAGAGAGAATAAAAGTAAAATGTCTGGAGCAGAAGGCAAAGAGTTAGTAATTCAGATTCGGGGGAAGTGATTTTAGGAAAGAACAAATCATATAAAGAGGAAGAAGAAGGTCCTCTGGGTCCAATGAGAGGACACTGAATCTCTGTCCTTCTCCAGAATCAACTCATCCAAAACAACAAAGCTGCACAGAGTCGCTGTAAGTGAAGGCAGCTTTTTGACCTGCTGTGTTTTCATGCAAAGATTTGTGCGTTAGCAGAAACGCAGCTCAACATGAAAGTGAAAGCAGCGCTTTGTTTGTTCAAACGCAGAGAGCAATAAAAGTATTTTATCACTTAAATCAACGAATAATAAAGACCAGCCATAATTGTGCAGCCCTAGTATATCTCACTCTGAGCTTTGATACTCTGACTCAAACCATCTTAAAAAAACACAGCAACACAAACAGAACAAAGCAAAGATGCAGGTAACGTGTCGTCGCAGCAGCCGCAGGTTTACAGGAAACGCTCAGGCCTTTGAAATTCACGCTGACATGACAGTGAGGCTGTAAAACAAAGTCTGGCTGGACAAATAAACTTCATTACTTTCCCCCTGAGACATCTGTCTGCGTGCAGCTGTTTTAATACTCACCCTGACCTCCATATTTGGTATGCAAAGTAAGCCAATTAAAGACTGGATCCCAGAATTTCCTGCCTTGCAAAGGTGGATAATCCCTGAGTAAAGAAGAGGAACAACGTTAAATCACAGCTGATATAAAACAAACTCACTAAAAATAACAATCTGCCACCACATCTAAGTCCTTACCAGACCAGGAGCGAAAGGCTGCCACTATGGCCATCCTACTCGACAAGAAACGGGACTCTCTGTCCTCTCTGTGATCACGAAAACACACACACACACACAGACAGACACATTAAAAACAGGACACCATGTTCCATACACACATCATTACGATCTCAGTGAGGGCACTTTTTTCACAGAGGCGTTTCACAAAAGAACAAGCATCAAAAGGGGACTCATGGAGAATCAATAAAAGATCTTTTCATGTAAAAAGAAAATCTTTCAGAGTGACTTGAAGGATTATCGTGTCTTCGCCAGCTTCACATCCTCGGGCGAGTCATGCTGGAGTCAAGCAGCCCTGATAACAAACGTCGAATCACAAACCCTGCGCTATCCTGACGCATGCTGTTACCATTATAGGAGCACAACAAACGGTAAACAGAGGGAAATGTCAGAACACTATCTTTTTGTTTCTACTGTAACAGTGAAACTCTTCATAACCCCCCCCACCCACACACACACACACACAAAAACACACACACACACACTCACTTGAGCTGCCCTTCAGCCGTGTCTGCATTGTGACGGTAGTGAAAATCTGTGAAAGGCGCGAGGATTTGCTGCAGGATCAAACACACAGAGAAAAAAAAGATGGATGAGAACAAAACACAACAGATTCTGAGGATTTTTATTGGCTCTTCAAAATAAACAGTAAACACCTGTTCACACACAAGTTTATACACTAATGTCAGAGGTTTCTATACACATCAGAAACACACACATTCACACACTGATGAGGAGCCTTTGGGAGTCATTTTGGGGTTCGCTGTGTCGCCCAAAGCAGAACGGAGGAGCTGCTGTTCCAAACACCGACCTGATGAGCTGCAGCAAGTCTTCAAATGTTCCCACGAAACTTCCTGCTGTAATAATTAACCTGCTTTTGATCTCATATGACACCCGTGTGGTTGATACGGCTGCGGTGATGAGATGCTTCAGTCCCAGGTGTCTGTTTACAGACAACGAGGCTTTAGAGAAATGCTGTAACTGATTACTTTAAGCTCCATGGGAAAAGAGAGACGGCCGATCTACGGCTGCTAATCCTGACTGGAATGACTCCCAGCACAGTGGCTCATTTATAAACAGCAGCTTCCCCTCAATTCATATCTGAGTGTTTATATGCGTGTGTGTGTGCACCTCCAGTTCCACGTCGACTCGCACGTACTGACGGGTACGCGGGTGGTTGAGTAGATGGAGGACGGTGGTGATCATAGCTTCGTTGATGCGGCTCAGCTGACAGTCGATCACACTCTTCAGGATGGTGCTGAGGCCTCCTCGTTTGGCCACGACCTCCGGGTTCTTCAAGGCTGCGGAGGCAGAAAGTCAGCCGCGAAGACATTTAGGAGGGATTTCACATTTCGTCTCAACAACTTATGTTTGTGTTTTGGGGGTTTTTCTGTCCTCTAACTTCCTGGGGCTCCTCGCGAAGCCACAGTGTTTGCAGATTTAATGCCTCTTTTACAGCTGCATTGTGTTGTTTCGCTCACCTAGCTCACATACGATGGCGATCGCCGCCCGGACCATGCGGTCTCTCTCCTGTAGTCCATCGGTGCCGACAGCAATTAGAGAGTTTGCAATGGAGGTGGGGAACAGCATCGCATTGACAGTGATAATCTACAGAGGGAGGAAAACATGAGTCACCACAAGAGTCCAAACAAACAAACAGCAGCAGAAAAGCAACAACGATGTTTTTTTTTATTATTTCTAGGCCTTTAGATAAAGAAGATTAGTTTTTGAAATAAAATCACAGCAGCTGGATGTTTTCTGAGGGTCACATAACTCGGAATTTACGCTCCGAGAAGTGATAACAGATATGGATTTTATGATGGGTAAGGCTATATGTCACGGAATGAAAACTGGGGTTGTATTACTGCCTGGTGGCCAATAGTACTTTCCTGAAACAGGACCCTTAGTCTAAGTGTGTGTGTGCGTGTGTGTGAGTGCACATGAGTGTGAGCGTGTATGTGTGAAGAGAGTTTACAGTAAACTACAGAAAGAGCTATAAATAGCTGCGCCTGCAGACTTGTGCAAACCGTCCACACACTGACACTGCTGCTAACCCAACAGTCTTCATGGCGGCGCTGTGTTGCTACAAAGGCTAATTTCTCCGGCAACACAGTGGAGATTGAATCAATCAGAGAGTGAACGGCTGCGGAGGATGTTATCTCACCTTTCGGACTAGTCTGAGAGCCTGAGTCCTCTCCCCCTCATTGCTCTGCTGGATGTCGATGCATCTAAAACAAGCACACAAAAATAATTAGTCATGTCCTTTTCTGTCTGAGCAGTCAGCCATCAGGAGAAAAATAAAAGTGTCAGCAGGAGAAACAGAGAGACTGAAGCATTTTAACATTTCAAAGGAAAATGGCAAAGCTTTGAACAAATTAAGTGACGTCCCACAAAATGGAACTTACTTTAAATGACAAACAGAAAAGGCAGCTTTCTGCTGACCGGTGTGGTAAAAGCAGGACCTCACCTGGATATTAAATAGTCCACCTGTAGTCTGAGGACCTTCTGCAGCACGGCGGTGTCTTTAATGAGGTATCGGAGCGCCCGCAACCCTGCAGCACGCACTTCCTTGGCCTCATTCAGTAGAGCTAGTCGCAGACTGGAGGTTAAAAGACAAACACTTGAATAAGTCCAATTGCAAAATGGACTTTTTGTCAGATTTATTAAGAGTTTACCAGCTATTGCTATTTCAAATGTTTTTTCAATTGAAAATTTCATGCTACTTTACAGTTAAATTGATGTTTCAAAGGCAAAACAACCCAACTGATCAGCCAGGAGGCCTGATTAACAAACGATTCACTTAGCTGCACAAACAAGCAACTGAATGTGAAACAGAGGACATGTTGATATAAAAAGAACATGGTGTACGATCAGTAACCACCGGCTGCTCACAGCACTCACCATATGATGATTTCTTCGTATGTAAACCCAAAGTTTTCCTCACGGTGGCTGATGCTGCATAGCAGCTGTAACACACAAAAAAACAGGACAAAATAAAGAAATGAGTTGGTTCATACAAAGAATTCACTAAAATGGCTTTGGTCAAGGACAGAGGTTAGCAAAGCACAGTCAGACATCATGATAAAACTCCTCGAGGGGTTTATAGGGGAGTTTTGCAGGGTGGCATCATCCTTCACCTGAGCAACTCACTGTTAAAAAATGTTTGAGTCAAAAAAAAGCATCAATCTAAGTGACTGTTTGAACCAACTAACAGGACGACATTCTGCTGCAGGGCGCTGCAGGAGACATGCAGGCGTGTTTGTTGTATTTTTCCACTTGTCTGTTACATGCTGACTCGTTTAGGGTAGGTGAATCGTGACTGGACAATGTTATGCTCGCTGACGGTGGATGGATGTTATAATTACAAAAAGTGCTGGGGCAACACGTTCACAGGTCCAGTAATAGGTGTTAGCTTGTGTCACCTCCACCATTTGTTGTTCGTGACTGCACGCACTTGTAGGAATATGTGTTTGATATATGAAAAAAATAGAGGGTGAGAGAAGGAAGTCAGAGATAAATTGACTAATTCTGCTTTCTTCTTCCACTATTTGTTCC
>JAUZTA010000027.1:26058827-26069757 GCA_034780835.1 Ctenochaetus striatus | reverse complement strand
CCCCCACACACACACACACACACACACACACACACACACACACACACACACACACACACATAAAACACATCTTTTTTTCATCTTTAAAACAAGTGCTTCTAAAACAAAACAGCAACAGATCTGAATTAAAAAGAGAGGAGAAACAAAATGCCGCGGTATGAAAATACTGTACAGCTCTACGTCTCGTCCAGTGTGAACAGATTTTCTGATTTACAACGTCACAGAAATGAGATGAGAGAGAGAGAGTTGGAAAAAACAAAACTGAAAAATATACTTTTTGTTTTTGAGATTTTTTTCTGTTTGGAGGAGTGAAGTAGCTGAGGAGCTCCAGCTTCTCAGAGCTCATCCACCCATCGTCTGGCCGCGGAGCAGGAGGAGCAGGTTATGGATTTCATGACTGCGAGCAGCGACATTTCAAAGTTCATCGTCCCAGCTTTCAACAACAAAAACCGACACGTCAAGTCTGCTCTTTTGTTCTTTTTTTTACAAGTGTTCCAAGTGTTCGGGCCGACCCGCAGCCTCGCTCCACCTTCCCCTTCAGTCTCTACACCTTGGTGGCCAGAGACTGAACCTCTGACTTCTGAGTCTGGGCGCTGAGCGTGGACGACATGGAGCTCATCTGGCCGTGCATGGCCTTCTTCAGGTTGAGCAGGCAGAGGCACTGGGAGCGGAAGCGCAGGTCGAAGAAGGCGTACAGAAACGGGTTGAGGCAGCTGTTGACGTAGGCGAGGCAGGTGGCGTACGGGTGAGCCAGCAGCAGGAAGCGCAGGAAGCCGCAGGAGCTGGGCGCCAGGTTCAGGTAGGAGAGGGCGTCCATGCTCTTCAGGACGTGGAAGGGAGTCCAGCAGATGGCGAACACGACGACCAGCGTGGTGATGATCTTCAGCAGCCGCTTCTTCTTCTGGTCCTCCTTGCGCAGGTTGTTGAAGTGGCGCGTGACGGTGCACCCGATGAAGCAGTAGAAGATGGTCATGGCCAGGAAGGGGAGGAGGAAACCCAGAGCGGAGGAGGACAGGCTGAGCCCGGCGATCCAGAGGTACTCGTGCCTCTGGTTCCTCGTCACCAGGCTGAAGTCCATGGCGCACGTCGTCCGGTTGCTGTTCTGGTCGTTCACCGTGGTGCGGAAGAGCAGCGTGGGAACCGCCAGCAGGCCGGACAGGAACCAGATGGCGCCGAGGGAGGCCAGCATGGTCCCCCGAGAGCGAAGCCTGCTGCTGGACAGAGAGTGCACGATGGCCAGGTAGCGGTCAAAGCTCAGGCAGGTGAGGCAGAAAACGCTGGCGTACATGTTGACCAGGACCACGTAGCTGCTGATCTTGCACAGAGCCACGCCGAACGGCCAATGGTAGCCCAGCGCCGTGTACACCGCCCACAGAGGCAGGGTCACGACAAAGGTGAGGTCGGCCAGGGCCAGGTTCCCAATGTAGACATCTGCGGCCCGGCGCTTGGACTTGGACCTCCACACGGTGAAGATGACCACGCCGTTTCCCGACAGGCCCAGGATGAAGATGAGCATGTAGAGGACGGGGATGAGGGAGTACGAAGGCTCCCACTCGGAGAAGTCGCAGTCAGTCTCGTTGTCATCGTAATACTCATAGTTCACATATTCCCCAGTGGTGGTCTCCATGCTGCAGCCAGAAAAACCCAAAAAAAATCCTCTGTGTGTGGAGAAGAAGAAGAAGAAGAAGAAAGAGAAGAAGAAGAAGAAGGAGTCCTGTACAGTTCCACGTCTTCTGAGGCGAGTCAGAGCAGGAGTCGGCGGATCAGAGGAGCCCGAGGAGGTGAACCAACGGCACGAGTGTGTGTGTGAGAGTGACTGACTGCCGGCTCGCTCTGCCTTTTTAAACTCGACCCTCCACACACACACACACACACACACACACACACACACACACACACCCCTCCACCCAGTGTTCCCTCCCAGGACGACCCCCCTCTCACCACCTCCTCCTCCTCCCCCAGTAAAACATCTCCCACCCCTCCTCCTCCTCCCTCTCCTCTCTCACCTCCTCTGCAGCCCCCCCCTCCACAGATCAAACCCTCAATACAAGTGAAGCAACTTTTAAGTTTATTAATTAAAAATCAAACCTTCAGAAACTGTTTAAGTCTAATTCGGTTTATATTTAAAAACTTAATCGGTGTCTAATTTAAACAAACAATTAACAATCAATTAATCGATTAATTCGGCAATGAGTTTTCAAGTTTTCTGCCAAATAAATTTGCATTTGAAGTTAAAAAAAAGCTTAAACTTCTCAGTTTTAACAATTAAAACTTCCACTATAAATAGGAAACTGTCAAAAATAATAATTATGTAATCGGACAGTTGATCGAGCAGGCATGATCGAACCTGTTTGCGGCTCCACCTTCTTCACTCCTGCACTTTCTCCTCATATTTTAACTTTTAAATCCATAAAAGAAACTTTTAACCTCATAAAGAAAAACTCACCTCAGAGTTTCGCTGCTTTGGTTTGTCAGAAACAAGTCCGGACACCTCAGCTTCCCTCATTTTGCATCACAATCACACTTTAACCGCCGTTTAAAGCGCACTCATGTCACATTTTGCGGCTCCTTTTTGCGGCTTTTTGATGATAAAAAATCTCCTGGTGAAGAAGTTTATCGCTTCAGCTTCTCCACATCTGAAACACTGCGAGGTTTTTAATGAGGCGCTTTGAAACGACATCGTAATTAGATCCACAACGGTTCGCAAACAGTTTGAGGATTAGATTAAACTCGGGAGATGTGCGAGAATTTAATTCTCAAGTCTGAGATTCATCTGCATGAGAAAAGGAAGCGAGCAAACACGACGAGCTGCAACAAAAACACAAGGAAGCATCAGGTTGACTCAGTTACTGAGCTGAAAATGTGTTTGAAATCCTTTTCATGGGACTTCAACTTGAGTTTTGTTCATTTAACTGCTGATTAACTGCCAGTTATGATTATTAATAATAATTATTAACTTGTTTTGTGCAAATTGTTCCACATAGTGTTTGCTTGGACGTTTTACTTGATTATAATGGAAACAGATTTGGTTGCTTAGTATGCTCATTTAAAATTAAAGCAAACTGCAAAAAAAAGTTAAAAAGGTTTTGAAAAAGTTTGTAATGATTGTAAAAAACAACTTAAAGTTGATTTTGCATGATAGAAATTAAGCTTTTCTGAGCACAACTGTCTCTAAAACAACCATTTAAAAAAGTGATTTGCAAACCTGCAATGAAACTTAAATCCAGCTGAAATGATTTAGTGATAGGAAAAAAGGAAAAAACAAGAAAAACAGGCCTCCTAGTGGTGATAGAAGGGAGCAACTACAGTGGATTTATTTCACTGTACATGCAGCAGCTTTGAGGAACTTCTCTGGTGAAAGGAGGAACTCTGTGGATCACAGCTGATCTCTCAGCCTGCAGCCGGTCAGCGGTGACTGAAACTGCACAGAGAGCCGATAAGTGAAGTTTGTAAAGGCAGAAACTTCATCCTTCTTCTACACTGAAGAGCCCAGTTTCTTCTCAGTGGAAACATGACATCAGCAGATCGTTTCAGGTGAGAAAAACTGAACTTCAAACTCGTCAAAGTTCTCAGTACAGAAGTGAAAGTGGTCATACTGGTTATGATTAAAGAAAAAAAATGCTTGCTTTGTCTGTTTTTGGCCGATCTTTAATTTAAAAAAAACCCACAAACAAGCACACAAACACAATCACACTCACACCAGGTGGGTCTCACCTCCACCTCGGTCCCCAGGGAGGGGATTGGCCGCCTGTTGCTCGAAGGCCCCCGAATCCCTTACACAAATAAATTAGCAAATTTAAAAAATAAAAGGCGAGTAGATAAGAAACAGATGGTCAGATTAGACCCTCGTTCCTGATATCTGCAGAAAACCTCCTCACATGCAAATCGCAGGCTGAGATAAAGTCCAGCTGCTGGTCTGCAGGTCAGTTTTACTGAAGGGCAGGAGGATGAAAACGAGCTGAGAGTGAAGATTTATGCACTTTATCCTCCAAATGAAACATGAGTGAGATATTTTCGTGTCGGTTATCAAATTCTTTTGTTGTGCATCACATTTTTCTTTGCAGCCAACAGCTGCATTGTGCAACACGGACTGCACATGTGGCTCCGATGCAGCTGTGGCTGCTTTTGATCTGCTGCTGCTGCTGTGATGCGACGGCGTCTGCCTTCGATCCTCACTTTCACTTCAGGAATGTCACAATTAGAAAACTTTCAAGATCCCCGACCGGAACTGTTTCACCCTGCATTTAGTCCAGAAAAACAGACACAGAGAGTAAGAAAATAATGTAAAAATATGTGCTTTATGTATAAAAAATTTAAAAAAGATGTAAAAATATGTAAAAAATGTGCTCAACTGAAAAAAGATGCACATTGAAAAGCTGCACAGTCCAAAATACATTATTATAATTGAAAAGGCTGCTCAGAGTGTGTGGATGCTCATGTGGCTCTTCCACAAAAAGCCTGGAAGTTGTTGCTGTCACATGTGATGGAGGGAGAGTTTGGGTGTGTGTGATATTCAGCCTCGCTGGAGCCTTTTACGGTCGACTTGAGGGACGTTTGTAAGATGCATGTCAGCTCCACTCGGCTCGGAGGAGCAGATAAGTGACTGGAGGTGTAATCTGAAGGTGTTTTTGAAGTGTAAACACTGATGACAGCTCATAGATCCCCCCCTCCTCCTCTTTTTCTTGATTTGTGGCCAATACAGCAGAAACAAGGCCCCACAAATCACACCGAGGCGCCCGGGGGCCACAGGTGGTCTGAGGTCACAGCGTGGTGTCTTTTTGAGGAAAAGTGCACGTCGGCTTTGCAGCAAACGTTAAAATAACTCGGACTGAGCTCCAGTTTGTGCCTCCGTGCAGTCAAATCTCAATGCTAACTCTGGATCTTTCACATCGGCCTGCTAAGTGCCGACTCTGCTGCGTCAGACGACGTCGCACCCCCGTGCCGCGGAGCCGACGCCACACCTTCAGATGTGCGAGGGCGAAGCTCCTGCTGAGGGGGTTTGCTGATTGGCGGAGCATCTCGTCGGCCTGCAGGTTATCTGAGGATCTCTGGCTGGTTGTGTGTCTGCGACTCACGCAGGACAATTAGCTCCTGCATGTGTCTGCGTTTTCAGCGCAGCAAGAAATGAAAAAGCATGAGAAATGATGACATGAAATACGCTCTCGCGGTGTGAAATGGAAAGCTCTGCACATCACGTCCACAGGACTTTGTGCTGTAATGTCTGCCCGCTTAATTAAACCCTCGAGCTCGAGAGCAGCCACAACACAAACAGCTATCGTTTCCCCACATCTGCCCACTCTTGACCTCATCACAGGACTGAATAGAGATCTCCACCCAATCATAAGAAGTGTTCGTGCTGATAAGGCTCCTCCATTGTTTCATTTTCGTCGCTCTAAGCACTTTTCTCTTGATGAGCAATGCACCTGTTGTTAACGTGCTTTTTAAAAACGCCATCGTGCACCAAAATTAGGTTGAAACAAAGGACGCAGATTATTTTTTGTTGACTGACTTCTGAAGGAAAAACTGTCTCGTTCAGAGATTTTGGTCATTTTCTTTTAATCCCCTCTCCGTCTCTTTGCACCTTTGGACATCATAAATCTCCACCCTGGTCAAATAAAAGTCCAGAAATGGATTTATTTCCAAAGTAAACTTACAAGAACGAAACCTCAGTGCCAAGATTTTGTGGACTTTCACAGACAAGTGATAGAAACGTCGCAAACGGAGTGAGATGTGCTGGAAGACTCTGCAGCAGGCGATTAAAACCACCCAGAACATTCACAGGACATCAGTGATATCACTGAGATGAGCTGCCTGTGCAGAGCCAAGAGGATATTAAAAAGACTGCACCCACCTAAAACTAGACTGAACCCACCAAAACTAGACTGAACCCACCAAAACTAGACTGAACCCACCAAAACTACGGCCTGTTAACCCTGCAAGAGATGCACAAGTATCTGCCGCTGTGATGCCACATTAAAGGAAACTTCTCAACCTTTTATTTAGTGCTCAAATACAGAAAGGAGTTTTCATTTTTATAATCTTATTAATTTTTTATGTATTAGCATAATTATGTGTTTTAGTGGTCGACAAAAACTGCTTTTTATTCAACAAACTTGTGCAAAAAGACATTTAAATTATCTTGAATCTTGAGAGTTTAGGGACTTATGTTAAAGCACATGTTAATGCACTCAGTTTATCTGATTCTGCTGCATTAATTTTTTATGCTAAACTGTCGATTATGAGTCAGTGATGCTCCAGATGTGGAAGACTTAAATGCATGATGAGTTTGTTGCTTCTTATTCTTTTCTGTTTTGCTGCTGCAGTTTGAAGACGTTAAAGAATCCAGATTCACTTCGCTGAACATGTTTGTGCTCCAAAGCGGAGTTTTCCTTGGAAGACTCAAACGCAGCAGAGGTTTTATCAGCTGCACGAGTCGCTCTGTCTGTGTTTAGGAGACAGTCGTGTTCGACGTCCGTATCAAAACCCAAACACGCAGCGGCTCAGAGCCAAACTGTTTGCAAGTTCGTTATTGTTGTTGCCCCGAGAAACGAAATCCTGACTGTTTGTTTATGACTTATCTACCTTCCTCACCGCACGTCTGCCAAGAAATAAAACACACACACCCAAAAAAACATGCATGCACGCAAACACACTCACGCTAACACACACACAGAAAAAAACAAGGACAGCATTTTTATTGTGACATTTCTTTTCCCTTGAGCTTCTGATTTGTTTAAATTTGGACTTTTTTCATTTAAATTTAGACTTTTATGACATTTTGTTCTTTCTGATCAGATTTTTTGACATTTCATGGACGTTGCAGGTTTAATCAGGTCATCACGACGCTGAATGTGAATCATAAACACAGTTTGACCCAAATCGCTGCAGCTTCTCTGCTCGTCCATCCTTGTTGTCTCTGCACCTCCAGTAGCCTGGTCAGGAACAAGGGGGTCACAAGGTGTTTCCCCTCTTCCTCACAGGAGCGTGGACCACCCCCACATGTGTGTGTGTGTGTGTGAGTGTGTGTGTGAATGAATGAACAAAACATTAAGCACCACAGGATGTGCTATAATGGGACGGTTTGTCCTCTCCAACTGAGATGCTCCTGACACACTTTTGTTTTATTGCGGCTCCAGATTGGCTATTTATTCAAGAGATGGCACGACCGAGCGATTATATAAATACTTTTTGTTTCTTCCTTCACTTCCACACTGTTGTTGTCACAGAGCTGTAAAAATAGGTCAGATTGGGACGATAATTTCTTCCCTTAACTTGATTGTTTCTATGAGACTGGTTTGTTTGAATGATGGACGCAGGTGATTCCTTCAGATTTATGTTTCACCTGCGTTTCACGGAGAAGATCAGGAAGGAAACCTCGTAAAAGAAAAAAAAAAGTAGGAAACAATAACAGGAGAAAAAGAAAAGAGATGAGTCCAATGAAAGAGAGGATGTGAGGGCAGAAATGAAGGGGACAAAGGGCTGATGAGAGGGTGGTGGCAGGCAGGCCGGCTGGTTTTCTCTCTGTGTGGAGTTAATGACAGGGATTAAGGGGTCTGGGGGGGCTGCTGGGATCTCCAGGCTCCAGCCAAGCCCTCCCATCATCCCAGGAGATCTGCGGGAATCTGACTCCATTTGGCCTGAAATCTCCTGACAAAACAAAAACCCTGCGGCTCAATTAGGAGGAAATTAGTGTCTCCTTCCACGTTCACATCTGACTCACTCTGCTACATTCATTTTCATGGCTGAACTTATTAAAAAAGGTTGTGCGAGTGTTAAAATTATATTCAAAATCAACTCTGTAGGTTGCTTTTAAGATTTCCAATCTGTTTCCCTTAAAGTTGGATGCTTATTCTTCAACGTCGGACCAGGAGACGTTTCATAAATGGACCGGAAAAGTCTGGATCTCATAGTCAATAAGCTCTTCGTGCCAGTTTGATTCTTGTCTGTTTTCCTTTAAACTGGAGTCGCAGAAACCCGAAGCCCGTCCCCGTTACGAGACGTCAAAAGTGAGAAGCCAAACTGCAGCCGATCCATGTGAAAACCAGGTGCTCCGCAGACTTTTTCATCCACAGTCTTTCATCCCATTTCCTTCAGGACGGGAATGAGAGAAGCTGTCACGGACCTGACTGGCACTGAGAAAAACCAGAGTCACAAAAAATGCAAAGAAAGCAAAACCATAAACTCAAATCTAAGATGATTTCTGGGCTCTAATTGTTAACTTTACACTCCCAAATAATTCCTGATATGATTTAATGACCTCAATGTTTTCTGTTTGCTGCAAGGCACAAAAAAAAAAACAAGATTAAGTGCTGAAAGTTCAACCTAAAAATGGAGCTTTGCCAGGGAAAATCTGCAGAACTTCCTTATAAAAACTCCTAAAACAAGAAGCAAGTTGAGCCTGACATTATTTGAGCGTGTCAGAAATATCTCAAATATTTATATCTCAGAAGATTTACAACCAAAACGACGTCCAGCGCTGCGATTTCTTCACAGACGAGCACTTTGTTACGCTTTCTTCTTATTTTAGGGCCAAGTATGAAAGTGTTTTTCTAAGAGTTTGTTAAAAAAAGCTCTCTTCAGAAATGAGCAGCTGTGTTTATTTACCATGCGAGTCCAGTCTGGAGTCTGTGTTTCTAAATGCAGCTGCAGTCGGGTCTGTTAAAGGATATTCAGCAGGTTCAGTTTCCATCACGAGTGCAGAACAGTAAAGTGTGTACTCTGCTGTTACACTTTTACGGTGGCTGTTAACCTTCACATCAAACTTAAGCAGCGTTCTCGTCGCAGCAAAGCGTCCAACGGCGGCGACGGAGCGGCGAAGGCTGCACCGTTTCCCCCCCGTCTGTCAGCTGCTTGACAGACAGCAACAAACTGTAAATCAGTCACCTCTGAGACGAGGCCAGCCTTCCAGCAAACACAGAGTGTGTGTGTTTGTGTGTGTGTATTCAACCTGACAGGGCTTCATCTGCTTCTTTGACCCACGTCATGTGCTGCTGAAGCTCCTTTGTTATCAAGAAGATCAAGTGAATCCAAATTTTAAATAAAAAGTTGAGTTCATGAGAGAATAAATTCACCGTTTGTGAGTTTTTTTGATGTTAAATGTCACTTCGTGTGATAAAATCAGCTGATTTCACAGAAACCAATAACCTGACACTGTTTTTTTAAACTTTGTTTTATACACAAGATGCATTTAAGTTCACTTGTTTCAATGTGAATTTACATTTAGGCATAAAAAACCTGATTAAACAATGAAAATTTGGAAAAAACACCTAAAAAAAGTTTTGATTTGTTGGACTGTGTTACTTCTGTACATGAACCAAGACCAAGTCTGCATCTTAACTCCTGATATTCTCTCAGCAGTCGTGGAGGGAAATGTGCATTGATTTCCATTTCCTTTTTGAGTTTTTCTGGAAATCCTGTTAAATTTCTATGTCATTTAGATGAAAAACTGACTTAAAAACATCTTGAAATCCACCAAGATAAGAGAATCTACCATGTTCTTGTAATTAACACTCACGGCTGCAGTGGTTGCAGTTCAGTAAAAGTTGAAGAGTCTCAAACACACAGTTTTTTTGGGGCAAAACAAATCTGAAAACAAGAAACTGCAGCGTCACATCACATATTTTAGGGCCTGAAACTGTGTGTTTGGTCTCCTGACGTCGTGCACATTTGCAGGGACTTTTTCTCCTCTGAAGCTCCTTTAAAAAAAACTGACAACTGCTTAAAGGAGCCAAACAATAAAATCAACTTTAACACTCTGTCGACAACTTTGATGTTCAATCACAAGGCGAGAAGAGGGGAGGGGGGGGGGCGCTGCGAGGGAGTAAAAACATCCTCTGACTTGCCCTAATTGTTTCAGCATCTGTTTTGCTGTTGCTATCACCCAGACGGGCCGAAAACACAACTGAAAACACACATTCAGAGTTTCCACTCGCTCCGGGTCCTCTAATCAAACTGCCCTCGCTGTGACTGATTGCCAGGCCGGACCTCGGCTTTGTTTTGCCCGTCGCTTCATCTCTGCTTACTGTGCAGCTCGTGTTAATCTCTGCAGAGCTTTTCCCCTCAGAAACGCTGCTCCTTTTCCCCTGCAGGAGACAGCTGATAACTGCATTAACTCGTTACAAGTGTTGATTATTATCATAGAAGAAGGGCGTCGGACTGAGACGGGCTGTGTTTGAATAAGAGCTGGTGCTAATGAAACGAGAGCGACCGGCCCTGGAACGTGGCCTTCCCATTATCCACGTTCTTCAGGTTTCTAAAAGAGGAAGCGGGACGCTGTTAAAACACAAAAGGTCCAGATGTGAGGCCCCTCGAAACACATCTCACTGTCTGCCTCGTGCTGAATGCTGACAAATTGGCCTTTAATGATCCCAAAACAGGCCTAAAGTCAATGTCAAAGCCATGTGTCACTCGGCGGAGCCCGCCGTGGGAAGGCTAAGTGCCTCCGAAAAGAAGCTGGGACTCTAAGCAAATATTTGGACGGAGCTCTGCACTATTTCAAACCTCCACAATGGGGTCGATCCACACACACACACACACACACACACTCGGCACTCAGCACATGTTGTTGCACTTCATCGTGCTGGAGGATTTGAGGGCTTTGAAACACAGCTGAGGGATTTAATAAGACCTCCTGCATTACTGATGAGTAGAGACGACATTTGTTAACTTCATGGAGAACTTTGGTGACTTGAGCACATGAGAGAGCAGCAGGAAAAGATGCTTCAGCCTCTGATATAGAAACTACGTCGAGTGAATGACTGATTGTGATTTTCTGCCCTTTGTACATTTTAAGAGACTAAATAACCAGTCCGCAACAATTAACAAAAATTCAACCAATCTCAGTGAATTCTGCTTGACCTTGCAATTTTGTCCAATCACCGCCACTTTTCTGCAATTTTGGCCAGCCTCCCGTCAGTTCCACCAATCATAG
>JAUZTA010000027.1:26041626-26052549 GCA_034780835.1 Ctenochaetus striatus | reverse complement strand
GCGCAGAATTCACGGAGATTGGTTGAATTCGTGTGAATTGTTGCGATCGCAACATTGCGAATTCCTGGAGGGACTGAATAATCTGCAGCCTGTTTGGAAGGAAGTCACTGACACTCACACATAGATCATAAATTTTTGACATTATCATATCAAAAGGCTGCACATCAGCCCTCAGATTCGTCCTCATCCTGCACATTAACTCCTCTCCTTCCCATTGCAGAACTCCTCGGAGAGTTTCCACATATCTCTCATTCCACACAGCTTCTATCTGACCTGGATTGTTGCAGGACGGACCAACCAAATTCCACAGTCAACCAGAGCCATGGGGGCAGAAAACCAGGGAGGTCTGTTGACTGTTTACCACGGAACATCTTATCAGACAAAATACCTCCAGCATGCAATTAGCCACCATGCTCGGCCATTTAAAGTTAATTCTCTGATAAAACAGCTCATGCATTCCACAATCCATGAAAAAGGTTGTGCAACTTTAAAGATAATAGGTCCATATCGGCTGTTAAATGGCTCAGAATCACAAAACTAAATCTGAAATTTGAGAAAAAGATTTTTCAGATTCTAATTAAAAGGTCAGACTGATTCGGTCCAGCAGCGGAGAAAACCCTCAGCCCTCCTCTTTTCCTTTGTTGCTCGGGCGTGGGTTGTCAGATCGCATGTACGCCAGCCGTCATACATTGTGTAAGAGGAGGGCATGTTCGGTAAAAAACTGCAGGAGCCAGCGGCGTGACCTGACGCTGGCCCCTGACCTCCACCCAATGGGAGTGAAGCTCAGCAGCGGGACGCCACGGCTGACATGACAGCTCCCGCTGGGAGGGGAACGGGCGAGGCAGAGCTCACCTCTAATCCCCAACAGATCGGGCTTCAGCTGGCCGGTAGCACGCCTGCAATGCAGCTCACATTCCTGCACATCCCGACGGAGCAGAAAATTCCGGCTGCACCAGAAGAAGAACCTCGAACCGACACCGAAACTCATGAAACCAGCGTGGAAAACGATGAGGGTCAATGTCGGCATGCAGATATTTGTTAACACTTTGTAGGTAAAACGGTCCTGTGTGCACATGCCTCCACATGCAGCTGCATGTTTCTGATAGCATGTCACACACACACACACACACACACACACACACACACACACACACACACACAAGGCCAAAGATGTTGCCTTTGGGGCACAATGCTGAGAGCAAATACTGCAAATCTCTGAAGAGCTGAAGAAACAAGGGGAAGGCATTCAGGGGCTCCCTGAAAGCAATTATCCTGGCATGCACACACACACACACACACACACACACACACACACACACACACACACACACACACACACACACACACAAAGAGCACGGTCAGTCGGTGGTGAACGGCTTGACTCCTCAGCTTCTGGCTCTCCAAACACACCCTCTTCCTGTTTTACTAAGGAGAAAATGGGAGCAGCAAAAGAGAGGAAGAGATGAGAGACACATGAGGATGAAACAGAGACTGAAGAATCAAACTCGACAGAACAACAGAAAATAAACCAGAAATGTGGATTATGTCTGATTTAAATTAGCAGAGATGATTATTAAATCATCAAAACATTAACTGAAAACTTAAAAAAGAAATTTATTATCATTTGCTGGAAAAAGAAAAGGTAATAACTTGTGAAAAGATCAAATTAATCATGTTTGAAACCACATGATTGCTTTTCCTTGCTGCATCTGATAATAACAGATTTTATTTGGGTTTTAAACTGTTGATTTGATTAGACACGACACTGAGTATATGCATAAAAAATACAATATATTTCTCCTGCAGTGTCTTTTCTTAACAAACTTTTAAACATAAATATAAAAACCTGACATGCCTGTCAATACAAAGTGTCAACCAGGACTGAAAAACATGTATGTGGTGATTTTTTTTTTTAGATGTTTCAAAAATACTTCAAGGATAAGAGGAAGCAGAGGTGTGTGTGAATCACTTATATAATGTGTGACACAATGCATGATGAGTGCATGAAACGGTCCCAGTTCACTCGAGCTGCAGGTCGGACGGTCGGCCTGGATGGTTTTCCCACATAAAGGCAGAAAAACAAGAGGAAGCGGCCGGCTTTTATCCGCAGAGCATCGACTCAAACATCAAGTATCTGTGGGGGGAATTCAAACTGCGTCAACATGGAAAGCTCTGCAGGTCTGAGAGGGGATGCAGTGTGTGTTTTTCAGCGTGCCACAGTGTGGGAGGTGAAGCGAGGGACAATTTAAAAAAGCCTTTCACACGACACGACGCTTCTCTCAGGAAAAACTCTGTTAGTTCCTCCTCTGGAAGACAACAGATGAGTCAGAGTGTGAATCTGAGGAGCCATATAGCGTCTTCCTGGACCTTGAGAAGAGTCACTACAGTTTTCACTCCTGTGAACTCCAAACAGAGGAATCAGAGAGCACGAGCGGCTCGACAGGTCGCTTCTGTCGGCACATTCGAGCAGATTCCCGCTTCCTACGACTTCCTGAGGGGCCCTGGCTCCTACGAAGCGGGGCCGTGCAGCGTACAACCATTCATTATTACACTTTCAGCCGTTCTTATCTGCAGGCACGCCCACCAAACACACAGTATCAGCTTCCATATGATGAAATTCATGTGGACACGTCTCCTACAAACAGCCCTCTCGAGGCGTCCTGAAGGGAACGTAACAGAATCAGGAGGAATGCACACAAGAATGCGGGAAATAACAGGACAATATCACAGTTTTATAACCTGGATCCTCTTAGTTTAATAAATGAATTCAGAAGCAGAAGCTGAGAGGAGAAGCCTGGTGCATAACTCAGCTTCTCCCCCGCTCGACTATCTGCAACCTGGGACGCCTTCACCTCCTCTCAGAGGTGCAGGAGGCCTCTCGGTCTGACCGCCGCAGCCTCTCCCATGACATCACAGTGATATCTGGTCCACTGGGGGCTCCACCTCCACCTCTCCTCCCTTTGACCTGCACGCTTCACCCAGAGGTGGAACCACAGCTGGAGAACTTCCACTCCACCCGGACAAACCATGTCTCACAGCACGAACACACGTGTGCTGCAGCCGACCCCCGAATCCTCCCGACCAACGCCGGATTATTCAGACCAGAATGAGCTACTGTATCACTCACATTCTGGCCCGTTTGTGACGGCGAAACAAAGTGGTGACTGATGGGATTTTGCTCCGGAGGTCAAAGTTCATGTTGATGGGACTCTGAGTGGGATTCATAATAGTTAAAGGATATTAACTGTGGCCAATTTCTTAAATCCCTTCAAGTATCAGATAACATTCAGCTAAATGTTATTGCTTCTTTCTGTCTGCAGTTAATCTTCTGCGAGAAGGAACTCAGGTTATTAATAGAGACCAGAGGCTTATAGATCTCAGAGAAATGATCAATCTATCGACCGTTTGTAAACCCTTCAATCAAAGTTTAGCAATAATGACACAAAGAAACTTTTTTAAACAGATAGAGGTGAATAAATTGAACTGTCTGCTCTAATATAAGCTGCAAATGTTAACATGCACACTAACTATATTGGTACACTAACCCTCCTCGGTTCTGGAGATTTACTTGCTTTTAAGTTGGTGTTTGTATTTGCATGATCGCTGCCTTGTGTCTCATGTATCATCTATTTTGAGTGTTGGAGGTGCAGATCATCACAAAACAGGCCATTTGCATGTTTGTAAGATGCAGCATGCATGAACGGAAGGGACAGTGAAGGGAAATATTGGGATGTTAGCAGCTATGTGACGCTAGAAAGTAGAAAGTAGACTAACTTCTTATTTTCTATGATGGACGTTAGAAAATACTGGTGGTGTTTGTCATTATCACCTTGTCACTAAGCAGAACAGGAGACACTTGCCATCGTCACAATGAGGTTAAATTAGGAGCTTTCATATCACCTGCTGTAACTTTTTCTTCTGTAATCCTCAGAATAAATAAAACAGTAAACTCCTAATCTGTCACCACGTTTATATCACCTCCACTAAGAAGATTTTTCCCTGATTCCTATTATATCATTACGCAGATTAACTTAATTGTTTTGTTAAATTTTCTTTTAGCTTTTAGGAAGTTTATATCATAGACAATCAGCTAGCTAATTTCTGAGATAGAAGCTCGATGACTAAAGACACTGTAAGTCATCATCCTAGAGGTCATTTCTCATGAAACCTTCAAAGCAATTTTTAAGCGTTACATCGTGTGTGAGGCCATCAAATTAATATTTTAGACACTTTTTGCAAGAAAAGATTTGCTAACTTCACTTATTGTCATTTCACCCAACAAAAAAGGTTGTCTGCTATATTTAAAAAGTCTGCTTTTGTCTTCATTTGTGTCATATTCTATTAAATATTACGAAGAATTTCATGCAATAAATCTGCTTCATTGTGGATTGAACTTTGTGCTGTTGGATCCTGAGAGCAGAAATGAAGGTTGACAGCAATTAGCAAATGGTTATTTCACGGTTAACTTGTCAGTATTTACAACCTTCTTTTGAAAGCAGCTCTCTTCCATCGAGACTCTTTCAACCAGGTCATAATGGTTAGTTGTGCTTCATCTCAAAGAAACATCTTTCTTCCAGAGTTTCTTCTCTCCTGGTTGGTGAGTTTTCTCTAAGATATAATTATTTGCAGCAGGCTAAAGCTAAATTTTGGCCTGTTAGCTGCCTGTCACCTGTTGTCTCGGGCCCGTTACGCTCCCTTCTCTTCCTGTGCCGACGTCTTTGATCAATAATTCTGTGGCCACTCGGTTCCACCATCAACATGTGAGAGAAGGAGGCCCATTGTCGTCTAATTACAGACCTGCTTCTCTCTGTAACCGAGTCAGTGCCCGGGTGAGTGTGATTAAAAGTCAGCCGGGGCTTTTTCAACTGGAACCAACAGCTTGGAAACACGTCACGGCCAAACAAAGGCCTCTTCAGCACGCGCACGGCGGTCAGGAGCTGAAGCTTTAAACATCACCGCCGGTGACGTTTCTCTCTGATGGAGGTTCACAGGAGTTCGGAGCGACGTGATCGAGCAGCTAATTTGTAACGAAATTGGGAGCACCTGTGACATCTGGAGAGGTCGAAGCTGAATCACACACGAGTTCATCTTCAGAGCGAAGAGGAGCGAACATCAGAACAATGGCTAATAACACCAGGACGAGGACATCAAGCATCTGAGTCAGCGAGGCCACGAGGACCGAGCCAAAACCATTGTTTGACCTGACGGAGGTGACGGAGAGCAAACACAATAGGATCTTGAGAGCTCGGATCTATATGCCTGCATGTGTGTTTATGTTTGCATGCTCATCAGTATGTACAGCATGAACTCATCCCCTCCAAACTCCCTCCTCTCCTCTTACAACTAGTATCAATAAGGTTCATTTGATTTGCAAGACGGCGGCAAATCAGTTCAAGATGTCCTTGCAAACGTTTAGCTTGCTTCCAGTCTGCAGTAACCCTATAGAAGTGGATGGAAGAGGACTTTTCCCGAGGGAACGCCGGCAGGAAACACCTTCTTCTTTATTATCTTTCCTGCTGTTATCGCTGGCAGCGCCTGCTCGCCCTCTCCTCTCCATTTTTAATCTCCACGGCCAGCGCCGCCTGCACGCCATCGCGGCATTACTCCTCTTTCTCAGGGTCTCAACTCCATCATGCGTCCTGCACAGCCAGTCTCCTCGTTCGACCCTGTAATTCATTCAAAAGCAATGATCAGTTAGCAGAAATCAAGGGCTTGGTGTGTTTTGAAAAAGTGCAATCACATTTGACCTCCTTGAGCTGCCGGTTATTTAAAGCAACGCAGCGTTTCTGGTGCTAACGCTCCGTGTGCTCACGTGTTTCTCAGTGATTCAGAATAAAGTTCCTTCCTCTCATCTGCAGCAATCATGTTCTTCACATCCGTCAGGATCTGAGGCCCTCAGCGGATGTAAATCTGGGGTTGAGTTCAGGTGACAACAGCACACAAATGCAATCAAGATTTATGATATGGCATAATGAGCTCATATTAATGCACGAGCAAAAACTTCAGCAGAAGCTCGAACTCCAGATGTGGCTCACATGTGGCTTCATGGACTCCAATCACATTCAAGATATTTTATTCCATGAAGAAGCTGTTAGAGTTCAAAAAGTCGCTGATGTTGAGCATTAAAATTTAATTAAAACATGTGTAAAATAAAACTTCCAGTCAGGAATCATGGCGCCAAAGTGGAAACAAACATCATAACTTTATGAAGCTTCAATGATTAGATTATTATTTATTGATACAAAATGTTCTCTCTTGACTTACAGAATGATAGGAGGCGTTTAAGTACAATGTGTGAATTAATGACGTAGATTTATGACAACATGAGCAACGAAACAGTGAACTTAGATGGTAAAAGCCTTGTTCTTTTTTAAACCTCCATCAAATCTGAAGTTTTTTGCACCAAATGAAGAAAACTGTGTTGCATTTTGCATGTTTGTTAGACTTTTGCTTGTATTTAGGATCAGAAGGTGAAAGAGCTGTGAATTGTCCCACAGCTGAACTTCCTGCTAATGCCTTTAAATACACAAAGAGCCGATCAACAATCAATCCCTGTGAGTCATAATCCGGCATAAAGTCACAATATTTGCCGTCCAGATCCTGCCTGCCGGCTAAAACTGAAACCTGCGGCCGGCGGTCTGAAACCACCGCCGAGTCCTGATCCTCCTCGATCCCACCAGGGCCTGGAGATGAAGGGGCTTCGTCCACGCAGCTCTGAAGACACAACACCCTCTGTGCTGATGCATGAGCTGCTGTTTCACCCACCCCCCACCACCACCCGGCTCATTGTAAACAACAGAAAAGCCAAACTCAGGCTCTTTTCATGGGAAACAAACCTGCTTTGTGTTCGGTGTGTGTGTGTGTCGTACTGTACGACCGTCCTCCTCATGCTGGACTCCAGGCCTGGTTCTTCTTCTCTGAGGGGCCCCCACCTACATGGCTGAGCATCAAAATTACTGGTTAGTTTTATGGTTCCTGCTCTGCAACACTCAGGTTTCTGCTCATCTGGTCCACATAACACGCGAGCTGCGCGGTGGGGGGGTATCTCTGGCTGCATTTTGGGGATCTGCACTGGCTGATTTAGGAGCTCAGAGGCTCCAAGAGTCCACAACTATTACGACACTCCTCTATATGTACGAGGGGTGATTGATAAGTCTGGGGCCTGAAGCAGAAGGAGATGAGTTATGCAGCTCTTGTTACACATGCACGAGCAGTTGTTTCCTTTGAGTGATTATGCAAAGTTTAAAAACTAATAACTTTTGTTTTATTTCAGTTTCGGGTCAGTTAAAAAAAAATTGCAAGTCAGCACTGTCTGTGAAAAAAATGCACAGTATGGAGCTTTGTGTGGATGTTCATTACATTTATCTGGGGGGTTCACCCAGGGAGGTCCAGCAGGACCAGGTGCTCCTTCGCACAGCATGACTGTACGAAGGCTGAGGCTGCAGAAGCTGCAGATTTTATTCTGCAGAAAGTTTGAGGTCATTAATTTCAAAGAGTAAAGCTGTACATGCGTTAAATGAGATCTGTATAACTAATCTCCTTCTATCTCAGCCCTCGTGGGGGATTACTGATTCTTTTTGATCAATAAATCAACCAAAAGGAGAGGAAATGTAGATTACTTTTCATGTGTTATTGCTCTGATTACGTCTGACCTCTGTCCTATTAGAGGAAATCGATTCATATATAACAGAATTATTCTGGCAAATACACAAGTATCCGTGTTTCTTCTGGCTCGATATACGTCCGGATTTGGCTCGAGTCCGGTCCACATACAGCATGACTGTCAGATGCCTCTTCGACATCTGGATAAATTTTGGTGCACAAACAGAAAATCTTCATGGCTGTCAGCAAAAACTGTGCTGGAACGAGCCGAGAGGTCGAGGTGAACGGGCCCAACTTTGGCCAAAACCTCAACATATACATAAATATACATTTAACACGCCAGAAGCTCGATATCTGGGTTGGTGGGAAAAGAGGAGATCACACCATCAACATCATCTCCAGAAACTCGTGTTGACCATTGGACTAAATAGTGAATCCCAACCTGAGTAGACTGAATCTGCGGCTGAAACAAGGGATTGTGGGAAGATCATAACATGAAAATTAAAAATGCATTGACAGATTTCATCAACTAACACAAATGGATCAGCAGTTGAAATTTTTCATCTTGTGCTGCTCAAAATGTTGGTCAAACTCAACCAAAGCAACTTCAATTTCGTGTTAAACTGAGTGGAAAATTATTATAACAATATTAACTTTTTTGTTAATAAAATCCAGTTAAAAATGCATCTACGGGAACATATCTGGAATATTTGGAGTGATGTTAGTACTTCTGGTGGGACTGTGGGGGGGAAAGTGGGACAGCAAAGTTTAAAAATCACTGAGATGCAGCTCCTGTAATACATCATAGTTCACACACACTCTTAAGCTGTGTTTCCCTGCAGTGGACTCATCTGGGTTAGTTAATCTGCCTGACAGCCTCACTGTCGGGAGCAGTTTTCTTTAGCAGACCAAGAAAACACTTCACAGCCAAAAAGGTTAATAAATCATGCAGAGGGTGGGTTGGATGTCAGAATTTCATTTCTGTTGCTTTAATTAAGACTTTAACATGAAAGCAGTGTTGTTCATGTGTTCATGCGTTACAGTACGGTGCTTCAGATTGGAGCTCTTATCCCGTCAAACATCAGTGTGTTTGGGTAAATCCTGACGTGTTGAGAGAGAGCCGTCGGTCCAGCCGGGCGATGACAGTCAGAGTCATCAGAGACTTTACCGCTACTGAGTCTCACAAAAAACCCCCCAAACAATGGCAGGAAGAGGCTGCGAGTCTTCAGGAGATGAGCCACACACAAACTTCTTCAAGCAGGATTCGTTAGACTGGCGCTGAGGTTGGTGGATGGAGGGGGGAGGGGGTCCATCCATTTCCTGTTTTTACCTCCCAGCTCAGCGGCGACGAGGGCCAGCGTGTGCCAACACCCCTAATGAGTCAAAAGTTTGGAGACGCCGCAAACGCGATCATTCAATGGTCCATTATGCCCAGAATGGAAGTGGAGGAGCGGCGTGCATCCTCGCATCCACATGTGTGCATTGTGTATCATCTCATCATTAACGGTGACCAGAAACGATGCCGGTGACTTCGTGTCTCCAGCTTTGAACACAATGGTTCTGTGAAGAGCCTCCTAACGCAGAGGACATCCTCCCCATATGGCCGAGGGAACCCTGGCTCCAATGCTAATCTGCTCCCACTGTTTATAAAACAAACAGGCCCCCCGAACACCAACCCACAGGCTGCCCAACCCCCCCCCCCCATTGCATCTGGCTGACCTTTGACCTGCACTGTTTGAACTGTGCTTCCTGTCCAGTGCGACACGCATGAAGCATCGCGGCAAAATTCTGCACTGTAGGCATTTTTTCATGCAGCGGAAAAAAGGGGATTACCAACATTTCCCCAAAGAGGAGGCACATGAGGCGGCTGCCATCCCACACATGAGCACACAGAGGGGCTACAACCCAAACCTTCAATTATGAATCATAAAAAGCCGCCAGCGCAGTGGTGGTTAATCAATAAAAGGTGTTAAAAGGTGTAGATGCCATGTTGTAAGGCTGCAAATGAGCATGTGTTTGGATAAAGCTCCATTTAGTGGCTCTAAAGTCGCTTTTAATTACAAAATGTGTGCAACTTGAAGGCAAAAGCATTGCTTTTTTTTTAAAACAAGGCTATTTTCTCACAGGCGCCCCCACCAGACGACCCCCCCTACCCCGAGCCCTGAGCCTGCCGGGCCCGCTGACGGTGGAATGAGACGAGATAAGCCCGTGGTCGGCCTCCATCAACACATGAGGCTTGCCAAACAGCGAGTAGAGTTACAGACAGGCGCTCCTCTGGGGCTCAGTGGGAGTGGGAGTGGGCTGCTCAGACAGGAGGGAGGCTGCTAATCTGCCCCCGGCCGGCCCGCTGATGCCCACCATCTGTGTCTGTAACTCATCACCCAGCAGCCAGGAGCCTCGGCAGGCGAGCACACGAGTAAACAAACACCCGGAGAGACGATTCACGGCTGATTCTCTACCTGGATCTGTTAATTACTGACCATCAGAGGGGGGGGAGCTGGGGGAAATTAGTCTAATAACTTCAGGGTTGTTTTAATCGTCCTCATTATGGAGCGATTCATGTCAAACAGAGGAGAAAAACAACTCAGTCAGAAGGCAAAAACATGAGAAAAGAGGAATGAAGATTGAGTCGAGCGTCAGGAAAAAAGCAGCGGCTGCTTACGCTTCATTTACTTGACAAGCCTTCACAGCCATAATTGTGCGAGGCCTCTGGCGTTACTGAGCCAGGGGATGTGCAGGGTCAAGAGGTCAGGAGGATGGGTGTGGGTGGGGGGGCCTCAACTGATGGAGATTAAACGAATCACCTAAAAACTCCTCAAGGAGGAGTTTGACAGCCACGCAGGTGTGCGGCACTTACCCCGACGTAACCCCCCCCACACACCCGTCGTTTGCAGCTGAAATGTCCTGTAGGCACGGCAGCAGGTGATTAGCAGACACAATTACTCTGCCTCATTTACCTTTTAACTATTCACCCGCATGTCTGAATCTCCCCTGACGGAGAGAAACTCGTTGCTTCGAGTGATTTGAACCCTCGACCACCACCAAGTTGACGTTTTCCCAGTTTTGTTTTTCAAGAATCTGCTCAGAGGCTGAAAATCATCTAACTTCACATGAGAGAGCGTGCATCAGAGATAATGAGGTGTTTTGCTTCATGCAGAGAACAATAGTCACGTCTCGATAGCAGGACTTTTTGTAGCTGTTATTTAGGCCAATAGCAGTGCTGTTTTTGGCAGCCATCTTAGTTTTAGTCTTAGTCTTTTGGACGAAAATGATTATTAGTTTTAGTCACATTTTAGTCATAACTATATGTGATAGTTTTAG
>JAUZTA010000027.1:26019303-26033068 GCA_034780835.1 Ctenochaetus striatus | reverse complement strand
ACATCGCAACTTACATCACAATTTTTTAGAAAAGCTGCCGCGAATTCAGGCATTTTAGGCCGCAACAATCTTGAAAACTGTCCATGAAATCCTGGAGGGACTGATAAACCCACAAACTTAAACTGGGAATGATGAACTGAGCATTAGGACTTGATCAGATTATAGCATCAGAGGACACTTTTGGAAAGAATAATTTGTGACAGACTTTATAGGTTAATATAATAATTTTGTCATAGATATGATAAGTATTATTTGAAATAATAACTTGTGAAAATTAACTGGAAAATCTACATCAACACCCTGAGAAGTCAGCGTGGCTGCTGATGTAATGCCCTAAAATGGCTTTATCATGAAGTTTCTAGAGCAGCTTTTATCTACAGATGACATGATCTGTCTGTCTCTGTTCAGCTGAAAATAAACTCATCCAAAGGCACAAAGTGAAGCGGAGCTGTAAAGTATGATAGAAAAAGCATCCAAGTTTTTTATTTTGGGATAGGTTTTACTTTTAAAGACCAAAATAATAACAGGCCTTCAGGAGTTTTTCCGCACTGGCTAAAGACACAGCGTTACAAAGCCTCCAAACATGTGGTGCCAGTACAGTCATCAAGAAAACAGTTTAAATGGTGTTTGTGGTGAAGCGAAGGCGTACCTCAGCAGGCATGTGCATCAGCAGCACGGCAGCGATGGGAGCCTGGGCCTGGCAGTATCCCTCCTCTGGTCTGTACAGAGTGTAGGCCTTGAGAACACGGAGCAGGTCCTGCTGCCTGTGGAGGGTCAAAACACCAACACACACACAGGCAAACGGATTGTCAAACAAGGACTTTGTCATCACTTAGAGTGTGTAATGTCACATCATATCAGAAAGCTTACCCGTGTCCTCCCCGTGACACAAACATCTCATGGAAAGGAAACTGTCGATGGAGGTCTTTCTCAATCGTATCCAGCCATTTTGGGTCCCCAGGTTGACTATCCAGCTCCTGACAAAAACACACGAGGGAGACTGTGAGATGTTTTTATTACACTGAAAACACTAAGAGAAAAGTGGTTTTAAATTTTAACAACTTGGAGAGTGGACGAAACACATTTTGCTTCAAAATACTTGTGTTTAACTTTCTGTAATAATAATTGAAGCTGCATTACTAGCAACACCACTGAATGTCATATTTTGAACCAAGTTGAATACATAACAGCTGGCTCCTGCACTTTGAAGAACTCATAAGGGTTCACAATTCTCACAAGTACCATGGCTGCATGACCACAGTTTCGCTAACGATTTCAGAAGAAATTTAAAAATGAATGAGCCAAAAAAAATACAGGATAAAAAAAGCAGAGAGGAGGAAGTGAAAGAGACAACTCTCTGACCTGAAACTTCCCTTGGTTTTGCTCTTTTTTCATCTTCCCTCCTGACAGATAGAGCCAGGCACGGCCTCGGAGGGCAGGAGGGATTCCTTTCTGGCACCGCAGCCTCACCTGAGACGCAGAGAGACAAGGTGTCACCAATCAAAGCACGACACAAAGTCAACAAAAGTTTTCTTGCCACAAGCCAAGAAAGGAAACATGCAAGCTGGTACAGTGTTTACAGCTGTAAAACCACTGGACCTTCACTTGGTATTGGTTCCTTTTCTTGAACACGCTAAAAATGCATTCATCTGTTCAAAGCACTGACTGATTCTCATCTACAGGCCTGTATACAGGAGGCATCTTTTCATGTCATGTCGCAGAATTTCTTATAGACAAAAAGTGCACCCAATAAATAAAAGACAGTTGGTACGACTGATCATCAGATTTCTGAGGAATATAGTGGCTTGAATGAATCCAAACAATTTGGTGTCCAAGTGAACATGCAGCTCTAACTGTTCATACAGAGATATGAGCCACTGTTGTGTTCTAATACAAACAACACTGGTATTGGTTTAGCATGCATTGGTGCCTCTGTGGTTTCTGTTTGTTTTTTTCTGATATAAAGCTGGCACACTTCCCTAAGGAGACTATGCGTGCTGCAAAGTTTCTGTAAACCAATAAGGGATCAGAAACCTTGACCTTCACTTCCCAAACTTTGAGCCTTGCTTTGGAACAGGCAAGTGAAAACTGCTTGCAGCTCAAGCACGTCGTTCCTTCTCCTCATGAGGTCTTGTTTACTCTAAAAAGCTGTCATGCATTCAAGTAAAACTACAGTTTATATCCAAAGCACCTTTATTACGTGGTTGTCTCGCAGGAAGTTAATACAGCCCCACCCTGAATCTGAGACTGTCAATTTGTATGGGTCATGTCACGGTGCATGGGATGATAAAGGGATGGGTTGTGTCCTGCCCTGCTGCTGACTCATGGAAACGAGGTGAAGTAGCAGCTCTGTGCTGAATCGCTGAGAGCGTTTCACAGAACCAGCTAGACAAGTGAAGCTGCAAACAATGTGTCCACAAAAGTCTTGTCCTTGTGCAATCAAATACTTGAGCAATGCTATTTGCCTTGTCTGATCATGTGTGCAAAACTAATCAGGACTGAAAAACTGTTGCCTGGTAACAAGCCCACTTTATGAAACCTTTTGAAAAAAAATAAATAAATAAAACAACTCCGGTCTGGCTTATCTCCGCACAAACAAGCACCATGCGAGAAAGCCAGTTGACATTTTGTGTTATTGAGTTAAAACTTGGTGCTGACCTTATTGAATCTCTTGACCATCCACTTGTCCCAGTGGCCGAGCATATCCAGCCACTTCACCTCCCTTTGCCTGAGCACCTCTGGGGGCACATCCTGAGCTCTGAGGACACAAAAGAGGACAGATCGATTTCATTGTTATGCAATATAAATCCATACTGAACCAAATAAGATTGAACACCATCTGAATCTGCCTAATTGGAAAGGAAGATAAATAATTTCCAATAAAATGCATAACATAACTCTTAATAAGATAAACATGAGAAACAGCTGTAGGCAGAAGGCTCCTGAACGTTGGGAGGGTGTGACAAAAACATTAAAACAACCTCAGAGAGTTCATCCTTCTGCATGCGCCATCAGATCTTTGTGTGTGGCCACCGTTCATACACACTCAGTAAACTGTGCAATTAGTCAAAACATGAACTACCTTGTTCTCAGGAGACTAAAATAAGACAAACTCAGATCTATCCCATTAAAACAGCTGTTTAACCTCAAGAAAGCTGCAGTGAGGATTTAACTCCCTTGTGATGTCATTTAACTTCAAAACATTTAAAAGGGCAGAAAAATTACGGACTGCACATAATATTCTTCGGCAGAAAGAGAAAAAGTGGGCAAGTCTAACCTACATTATGAATGAGGTCTGATGCTTTACTAGGCTATGTCATTATCTCATCAGCACAGGCCTGTAATTGTAGGGTTTGAAGTACTTCAAATAGTGTTTCTTTTTTTACTCTGGACTGCCCTCTTTCAGTTACAAAAAAAAAGTTGTAGGCGAAATGTTGGGTCTCAGTACGACAATATATTAAACTCAAGTTTAGGCATTGATAAGTTACTTTCAATCACTGCCAAACAGGGTTTGTGAGCACCTATAAAACCATGAGCCAAAAGAGGCCCCTTTGGTAACAGGGCACCAGAGCTGTGGCTCCAAGTCTGCCAATAATCCAGAAAACAGGAAGCTCCCAGTCAGCCAGTGCTTGGCACAACTTTCACTCACTCCTTCCACTATTTCAGCACTGTAATGTAAGCCTAAGGCCCCCAGTAAGGGAAACACAGAAAGGCCTTCTTTAAAAACAAAACCAACAAAGTGTGATTTGCTGTTTCAGCTTTTTTTGTGTGTAAAGAACGTTTCTACATTAGAAAATGATTAACACTGAGGGGAAAAAGTGAATTTTTCTACATGTTATCAGTCCGTCTCAATCTACTTTCATCTATCTTTCATATTTGCCATATTATATGAAGCAAACACTGGGTATAAAGGACGTATTGTGCCACGCAGCTGGTCGGGCGCTCTGTTGTGCAAAGGCACCAAGACAACAACACAAATACAAACTTGAGATAAGTCATCATATCTGAATTATCTGCTCTGCTCTAACTACGCTCAAAACTTCCTCTAAAGTGTGTTTAAAAAGTAGAATTTTGCTTAGCTGTGTGTTCAGTGACAAGACAACACAGATGAAGTCGATGCAAATGAATCAACGCAGAGTTGCCACAAACTTACGACGCCTCCGTGTACTGCTGAGCCCCACCAATAAATCCGTATTTGTCGGTTTGTCTGTCGCTGGTGAAGCCGTTGATCTCCGAGTCTGATCCCAACGAGCTTTCATCGTCAATGTGGCTGCTGCTAATAGTCCGGATACTCCTTGTATCCACTGATTGACGGCCGTTCTCTATTTTGGCCATGGTCGCAAGAAAGCTAGCTGGCTAGCCAGGATAGCTAACGTCAGCGAGCTTGTTGACAGCCCAAAGTCAAAACTGCTCCTCCGCATATGTTGTCGAATAAAACAGCGTCGGCGCCATGATTTCTAGACTTGAACTAAACTTTCCAGTAACTGTTCTCTCTCTAAAATGTTTGCTATCCAACGTTACAACTGTCAGACCACATCGAACATTTTACGCGTTAGCTAGCTAGGTTAACTTGAAGGCTTATTCAGATTTAACATTAGCTAGCTAGCGGTGGGTTGCTAACGTAAAGTTAGCCTAAACTGCTCGTGCCAACACAATCCAAAACTATTCCTACGCTGTCCCTACTTTAATCGAACTAACGCTATTTTGACCGCTTGCTTTTCATAGTTAGCCGCTGACTAACTATGTTCGCTGGCGGACAAACTTGTTTCTCATGTCCGGAGCAGACGGCGTCTTGGTTCGCTGCCCTGTCATCCCGAGTGTGCTGGACAGATTTTGCCTCGACCAGCGACTCTGCCTGCCGTCCTGGACTCGGTTCACCGTCCCACGGTGCGGTTACCCCTAGTGGCCGCTCTGGGAACTGCATCTCATATCGAGATGAAAGTTGTACTAACAGTTTTTTTCTCTGTTTCTGCTTTTTAATTCAGCTTATTCATTCACAAAAAAAGCAGTTCACCATTTTATCAACCAATTTAGTGCAGAATAACTCTACACTGCCTTAACTGTGCAATTCCACAATGTGCAATTTCAGCATCATGGTATCACAACATTCAATTTAATTGTTTTAAAAATGTGCAACACCAAAGTGCAATTCGGTAAATATTTTTTAACTTCAACTGTTCAGTGTCTTTCTTAGTTATACTGTTTATATTGCTTTATATTCCTATTTTTCTCTTGTACATACTGCATTTTTGTACTTATTTTTTATTTCCAATTACTACTTGCTCTTTTATGTTTTTTATGGATGTTTTATTGATATCTTTTTGCTGCTGTAACCATGCAAATTTCGCCCTTATGAGACCATTGAGGGATTATCTCATATCACTAACATGGAGTTTTTTCTGCACTTGGGAGTCTATATCAAACATGCAGCCTATTTCAATCCAACTTGTTATTAATCATATTTTTATTAACCCGTTTCCAACCTTAGATATCACCAGGATGCAAAAGCAGATTTTGACGTTTTATTGCTTTATTTTCACAGATGAAAATTATGGGGATCTACATGTTGTTACAAGTTACCATGTTGTTGTATCATCTTAACAAATCAAGAGCTGAAACAACAGTGTAAAGTCTTGCCAACCAGACATTGTACATTAATATTCAATTAACATTTCATTCTGGAAACATTCAGGAAAAAAATACTTCTCATACAACACTGTAAGAAAAGCAGAAAATAATAACGACAATTGTAATCAAACTAGAATAACATGACAGTAAGAAGTGACCAAACATGCACAAGTAAAATCTTTTCCTTCTTGCTGCATGGCTCACTTCTTTCTTCCACCTCTCTCCTTCAGTGCCAAGTGAATAACAGAACCGTTACTCATGTTGTAATAAGCCAGGGAGTTGGAATCCTTGATGAAAATGCCCTAAAAGGAACGAAAGCATCCAAAATATTTTCTCAGTGAGACAAGTTCCAAATTTTTTAGGAAAGTCAAGGTTAAAAGGGGATTCAAAAGAAAGCTTACCTCATACTGAAGCTTCTGTTTTCCTGCTGGCATGCCTGTGGCTTCATGGATTTTGACTTTAATGACAGACACCTATGGAAACATTCATTTGCACATCCATTAGAATTTGCTTAAATGAACTGGCAAACACTCACAGAGAAGAAGGAAGCAATAAGTCAACATTTGCATACCTGATCTGTGAGCGGGACAGTGAAATTCAGCACTTGGCCATTCAGTTTCCATTCGGTCTTATCTTGCATGTTGGGAACCTGCACTTTAACCGCCACAGGACCCTGGAAATGAGAGGAAAAAAGTCATTGTTCAAGTTATGATGGAGCAAAAAGAGCATGACTGATTTGGGAATAACAGACCCCAGTGGAAATCTGACCATATTTGTTACAAATAAATCTACATGTTACCAAATATGTTGGCTTATCAATAAAAAAAATATAATTCAGATCGAAGAATTTAAAATATACATAAGCCTCTTCCACTCATTTGTTTAGTTTTGACATTTCAGTGCTCTAACATACCTTGTTTCTGCGGAGAAACTCCTCCTCTGAAATGAGGTTGTCCTCCGTCTTCATCTTCTTGCTGACTGGCTCATCCTCATGAGGTGGAGGTGGGTGGGATGGTGGAGCAGGAGCAGAGCTTGGCGGTTGTGGCACTGGAGGAGCAGGAACGAATGCTGGAAGAAAAGCAGTTAT
This sequence comes from Ctenochaetus striatus, assembly GCA_034780835.1. Lineage (NCBI taxonomy): Eukaryota > Metazoa > Chordata > Actinopteri > Acanthuriformes > Acanthuridae > Ctenochaetus > Ctenochaetus striatus. Next base: position 26,026,353 of record JAUZTA010000027.1, on the reverse strand, counting down.
TTGAATTTAAAGCAATGAATAAAGTAATGAAGGTTTAGTTACCAAATATCACAATACAACAACAATAAAATATTATTTTCCTCAACAATAAATATTTATTATGAATGTCAGTGATTTGTGTTTGAAAACCTCCATCTTACCAGCTGGAACCACCATGGGAGGTGGTCTGGGGGCCATGATGTGAGGTGCTGAAGGCGGCATGGGGACCACGTTGATGCGGGAAGCAGGAATCATGGGAGGCATTGGAGTTATAACTTGTCCAGGTGCAAGACGCACCACAGGAGCTACAGGCGGCCTTGGAATCACAGGCACAGCAGACAGGAGAGTGGTGCGCACTGGAGGAGCCAGCTGCTCTCAGAAAACACAATAATGGCTTATTAGTTTAAAATTCATTGTTTAATTTTTATAACGATTGACTGTTTTTTTAATGAACGTACAGATGAGGGTGGGCGAGGCACTGCTGCGACTGGGGGACTGGGTTTCGGCAAAATGGGAGCAGAAGAGGGCATCGGAGGCTGGTGATGAATTTCACTGGGCTTGCTGGGGCCAATTTTCTCCTTGGTATCGTCCTCCCCCACCAGTCCTTTGGCCTTGTGAATGGCTTCGATCTGCTCCTGCAGGGTGATGTTGGCCTGTGCTGCCTGCTGGGTACGAGCCATGCTTCCAGAGTGTCCATCCCAAGTAACCTGGTAACATGGTACCTAAATTAAAACTGAGCCGACTCTGGATTCCATTCAAACTGTGTAAAACGACACACAACCATACTAACCTTCTCCTCTGGCTTCTGGATTTCTTCCTCACCGATCTTCTTACCGATGGCCGTCTCTTCCACACCGAAGATATCGGTACGCCTCTCAGCAAGCTGTTTCAAGCTGCTCTCAATATCCAAACCAGGAGCGTAGACTTCATCCTCGGTCTGCCTCTCTCTGATGCTGCGGTCCCTCTGCTCCAGCCAGCGGGGATCCAGCAGACCAATACGCATGTGCTCCTGCATCTTACTGGCTGGAATCTTCTCACCAGTAATTGGTGAGATGAGGTATTCATCTGATACTGAACTTGTGGGCTGAGGCTTGGAAGCTGTGAGGGCAAGAGAGACATGCGATTAATACACACTTATACAGTAATATCTTGTTATAAACTCGTCATTTATTCATTCAAGGACGCCTGTGTTACCTTTGGGATCGTAGTCTTTGCGAATAATAACCTGGTCTGGAGTTGGGGGCAGTGGGGGTGGCATGGGGTTGTCTGGTGGCAGTGGAGCCTTCATGCCCTCATCATCATCATCAGATCCCTGAGGAAGGCAGAAGGGGAGGAATGATAGGTTACCAGCACTTACCATTATTGTATTCTTTTCAAACAGAGGGTCAGAATATAGATTGTGACATAATTTTGAATGGAAAATTAAATTAAACATTAAAAAGGTGACAAAAATAATAACATCCCTTTGAATTAAATTATAGCAACACAGTTGACTTGCTGAGGATTGATGATCTAATAGAGCAAAGTGATGAATTACTTCATTGGTTCTTACCTCGTCCATGTCCTGCACTTGTGTGTCTTGATCAGGTTGTGAGGGTTGGCCTTCGTTGCGATCCTCCCGTTCATCATCTTCATCCTCACTCTCAACCTCCATCTCCACCTCCTCACTCTCTCCGTACTTCTCATAGCGCTCCTGGATCAGGATGCGAGCGCCAAGCTCCTCTGGTGTGGTAGGCGGAGGGAAGTGGCCTGAGGAAACAGAGATGCCGATTAAGATAAATTACTCTGGCTACATTTAACTGGCATATTTTTAGGTTACAGTTTTCATGTTCATCTTACCTTGCTCATTGGGCTGGAAATCCACCGTCTCCACCACTACAAAGTCATGCCAGTCAATCTGAGCATATGCAACCCGTTCCTTCTCTCTTTCCTCCTCCTCCTTCTTTCTCTCACGCTCCTGGAACTTCGCCCACTCAACACGGTACCTCACCTGATGGTTGTGCAGTAAAACAGCTGATTAACACGAGCAACATGCTATTAAATGCCTACTCTGAGGAACAGTCACAGTTAAAAGGGATTACCTGGTCCATAACCTCTCTTGGATTCTCAGCCTCTTTCTTTAGCTTGGTCAGCAGGCCTTTGGGAGGGATCAGAATCTACAGGTTGAAGAACAAGACCGAGATACAGTTTAGCATCATCACCCAAACAAAAAGCAACGATACTATCAGAGAGACACAATCTGTCACATCACCTTAGTGTACTGCTCAACCAGTTTGGTGAAGTAGTTGAAAAGGCTGTGCTGTGGCCGCAGAAAGTCAAACTGGTAATTCCTCTGTTCTTTCTGCATGAGCTGAGTGAGAAACTGGCGGCCGTTGCGAGCAACAAACTGGGCAGTGAGCTTGACAACATCCAGATCGAATGCTGAGATGGATGGAGGATCTGCGATGAACTCAAACTCAGGAGGAGGTTCTTTGGGGATGACGGTCTCTTGAATCACCTGTGACTGCACCTGTTGACAGACAGAAAATATTAGTTGTTGTGAACAAATGCTACAAGTTACAACATACAATTGAAGAAATGAAAGAAAGACCAGACTAAAATGCAATGTCTTACTTTTTGAGGAAGCTGTTGGGACTGCTGCATGGCCTGCTGCATGACCTTGGGCACTGCTGCAGATGGTTCCTGAGCTTTGCCCTCCTTAAATTCATTGACCTTGTGACGGTAGTAGGCATGGTAGGGGTCATTCGGATTGAGGAAATTAAACTTTGGATTGTTGATCTCATTCTGCCGGATTCTTGCTTCAAACTCAGGTCCATTCCTATAAAAAGAATAAAAATTAATTAAATGGATTAAATTCCAGTTAAAACCGCAGCTGTATGAAACACTGTGTTATTAACACATATAAACAACCAACCTGGCGACAAAGCTAGCTGTCTTGTCAACAATGTTTCGGACCTCCGGAGGTGGATATATGATACCAACGATGGGTTTAGTGGCTGGAGTGTCTTCTGATACTCCATCGTTCTGTTGACAAAATTAACATATGTTGCATATGTTGTAAGATTTTTTAAAAATTAAATGCACATTACACTACAATTAAATGCACATCCTCTGCATTTAATTGTAGAGCTTTGCTGTTGTGAAAAATAATAATCACATTTATTATTCCTGATCAACTACTAGCATATTATTTTTGACTCAGAGTTGACCCAAGTCGTAACATAGCCTCATGAAATTTATTCTAGATATGTTTTGAAGCACAAATGTAATGTTTCTGTCACCATCACAATATAAAACAAGAAAACTGAACTTGAACCGGCATCACTGGCATTGGGAAAAGGAACATTTAACATGACAAAAGTGTAAAATCCTCAGTTAGCTAACGACATTTCAAAATACTCAACGCTAGCAACAAGCTAACGAGGTTTATGCTACATGATGGCCCTTATCAAACATAGGCTACACGTTAGCTTCTCTCACGTTCGTAAACAATGTTTTCAATAAGATTAAATGTTAGTTAACTGTTCATTTGTCTCCCAACAAGAGCGGCATGTTAGCTACCTTGCTAGCTAACTTGTATCTCCAACGTTAACTTACCTTGTTGTTGGACTCCGGCTGAACGATCTGAACAGGCCCAGGCGGCATGGTGGCGTCCTCTCTGGAAAACTGAGGCTTATCTGTCAATAACAAACCAACAGGATCAATATACGTACTTTAACACACTCAACATACAATAAACTATGTTAGAAACACAGTTTATTACAGCTAAAAAACAATTTTACTGCGGTTGGGTTGAACACTTACTGCGTCGCGCTTTTGTTGACCCAATGGAGGCTTATTACTTCCGGACACACGCCGCAAAGCATTATGGAACTTGGAGTAGTTCTTCAGAGGTTGCCAAGGAGATGCTAAATCAACAAAGTAGGACCCTTTTTCTACTCGCTCTCGTTGCTGTGTCAAAAAGGAAATAAATAGTCAGACATGAGTCAGTTCCTGGGCCGTCAGGATTGTATCGAAAGCCTCCAGAAAGACCTGGTCGACCTTCAAGGTGCGACCCTGGACGTCTTTTCCAGAACCGGACCGGTCCGCTTCTCCTCCTGGAAGTTCCCCGATAAACTCTCCTGTAACCTGGACATGGCAGCTCTGCTGGAGCAGTATGATTTTGTGGATGGAGAAGATGATTTCAATCAGCACTCCCATATCGTGTTACTGGAGCTTGTGATTGACAGGTAACACACAGCGTGGTGTTATATCACACAAGCAAATATTTGTTTAAGAGTAATCCAATACTTTTTTCCCCTCCTTCCTGTTTCTTTCAAAGACTGCTGCTTCTTCTGCAAAGCTTTAATGCCTTTGTTGAGCAAATAAAGTGCAGCCACAGGAGAGAGAAACCCCAGCAGAAGGGATGTTTGTCAGTGGGCCTCACAGTCAGAAACTACTGGAGTAATTTAGTTCAGTTTGCCAGTCATAAGGTAAGTTTATTTATGCAAAGATAAACACTCAAAAACAGTGCAAAAATATCAACAAAGAACTTTAAGATATTGTTGATTTTTTGTTTGTTTTTTAGGAGATTTACAAAGACATCAACAAACAGACGAAAGCAAACACTTCTGACTGTGATGAGACGGATTCAGTGTCATCTGTTTCCCACCAAATCTGCTCCAGAGGAGATTTTTGCAGACATTGCTCATCTGCTCCGTCTTCAGCAAGATCATCCAAGTTGCTGCCACAGAACCATGATCCCTCCGGTCCCAAACACAACGCCCAGTGTTTTCCTAAATGTGACAGCCACAATGTGGGCTGCCAGACATTCGAATCATGCCTCGTTCCCTGTGATGCCTGTCACAAAGTGCAGTCTGTTTTAAAAAACACAGGAGATACTTTGGTCGAACTGTTTCAGAGCGAAGGTCTGCCCTCGTCTCTGCAGCCGCTCCTGGAAGCTGTGGAGGAAAACACGGAGCTCGGACGTATGACGGCGGGCGATGTCGCCCAGTGGGCCGATGAGCAGCTCAGGGACATGCGGCGCCTGGCGAAGCATCTTCAAGATGTGCGGGACACGGTGCAGCCTCTCAAAGATCAGATCGTGGCTGCAGAAACGGAGCGTGAGAGATTCAGGTCTCAGCTGGAAATGAAACAGAAAGAGTTCAGGCAAGAGCTGGAAAAACACCAAACAAACACAGTCCAGCTGGAGTTTTCACTGAGCAAAGCACAGAGATCCATGAAAGAGACAGAGCGAAGGCTGAGAGAGGAGCAACAGAAGCTAAAGAGAGGTGCAGAAAACTCCTAAATTTAATATGATGGTAACTCAGTGAGGACGCATTTGTTACTGCATGTTCAATATTCTTGCAACAGAAACTCAACGCTTTGAGGAGAGTAAATCCAGACTGAAAGAGAAAGTAGATGAGCAGCAAGAAAGATTGCAAACACTTGGTAAGAACATGTAAGACTCAGTTTACCGCCCTTTTTATAAAATGCATATTTTGCAGAAATGTATAAACTACATGTGTGTGAGTTATATTCATAATATAACTTGATAGGCTGTGTGATGGATCATTTTATTTGTGGTAGAATGTGAGAATAATGTGCTGCAGGAGAAAGTGCTTAAAGAGGAAGAGGCCTGTTGGAAACTACAGCAAAGGATCCAGCAGTTAGAGGGTCAAATCACCGAAACTCAACTCCGTCTGGACAAAGAAAACGCCAAGTTCCACAGCGCCTGTCGCCAGCAAGAGGTCAGCATGTTGATAAAGATTATTTGTTGTTTTTCAGCGGCAGACTGTGACTGTCTCTGTTGTTGTTGTTGTCATGCGTCCAGTCCATGCAGGCGAAGCAGGAGTCTTTGTTAAAGAGAGTTGACGCTCTGGACGAGGAGTGTGAGGAGCTGCAGAGGCTGCTGGGAGAGAAGGAGGAGGAACAGATCGGCCTGCACAATCAACTGCAGCAGATGACGGAGGAGAAGGAACGAGTGTTGGCTCAGCTCGCTCAGCAGCAGGTATACTGGACTGCTTCAGCATTTGTCTGAAGATTTTTAAACCTTGTAGCTGAAGCTGTGATGCTGCTTTCCAACAGGACCTTTGTTTGGAGCTCCAGAAGGAAAAACAAACACTTGAAGCTCATGTGGGCGAGCTGAAGAACAACGTGGCTGAGCTGAAGGAATACGTGCAAACCCTAAGGGAGAGAGAGAGGCTGCTGGTGGCTTTTCCAGAGCTCAGCCCTCAGGCTCAGACTCAACCACAGAGTAGGCAGCTTTGTCACATTTGTGTGTTGAAATATTGAACTAATCATCCAGAGACTGACGCCTCTGAAACCTCTGTTCACCTCTTTGTAAGACGCACAAAACCACATGCATTATCCGGAAAAATGAAGTCTGAATCTTGTCTGCATGTCAAATGCAACAACCCACTTTCTGATCTCTGTAAGATGAAGATGTTTACGTGTTTTTCTCTGCACATTAAGGTACCGGAAACGTGCTCTTGGATATGGAGCAACAAGTGCAGGCAAACAGCATCCGAATAAAAGTTCTGGAGCAGGAAAACACGACTCTGCACGCCAGCCTGGTGAAACTGAGGGAACGAGCACAAAATAATGTCAGCAGGGTAAAAGAGTATTTGTAATGTTGTTAAATATGCAAATTGATGTTTACTGCACATATAAAAAAAATCATTAAAGTTCTATAGTTCTGGAGATGCTGGGATTATTGATAATTATATTTAAACTCTGCGTTGTTCTCAATAGGAAGCTTCACCTCTGCAGACATGGGATCGTTCTCTGCTCAGCACACCAGCAGAAGAACAAGGTCACCTCACACAGATGCAGGAGAGTCTATTGTAAGTTAGATTTATTAAAAATGTTGCTTTCCAACACAGAATAAAGCTCATATTTTTATAAATAGTTCGTCGTTGCACTGTTTCTAGTATTTCCTTTTTCTCTGCGTTGCACCGCAGGCAGAGCAGCACTGCAGCACAGCAGGGATGCAGCAGCAGCAGAGAGAAGGAAGCAAGATGGAGGGAAAGAGGTCTGAGATCAGCTGGATCAGGAGATCACATGATCACCACCGCCGCCGCCGTCGCCTCC